>JAQGCC010003983.1:0-14030 GCA_034698905.1 Xestoiulus laeticollis
TTTTTCTCAAAAATTTAAATTAAAACAGGAGCTGTATTCGTTCTACGATTTCCCCATATTAAAGGTGTTTCGTTCCCATGCAGCATTTGTTTCAATTATTAAAACAGAAATCCAATAGTTGCTTCGAACCATTCGTAATACCCATTTTTTCTCTCTTTTCAGTGTAAAAATTCAACACTATGGAAATCCACATTTTCCTGGCACCATTATCTTTTTAATGTACTTACATACTTTGCTTGTCTTCATATGGTTCTAATCACGTGTCCAAGATAATATGTATGCCATATGTTATTGTAAATAAATCATTTGACACCTATTTTCATTAATTTATAACAAATTTCTAATGATGAAAACTTGGAAATATACCAATTTCAACGAATGAATATAATTGTAAAATGTACACTATCCTAATTAAAGGGAACGTAATCAATTATTCCTGCTTGCAGTTGTTGCAATAAGCAATTAAAGATGGACAAAATAGAAAAGATGATAACAGTCTGCTTAGCTTAAATTTATTTAAAATGGCGGACATGCTCGGTAAACGAACACTGTGAAGACGATTCCAATAGCCACACATTACTGGTCATAGTTTTATGGAGTGGTTTTCCCAACTACCCATCAAAAACTGCGTTAGCGGCTGCCCGCAGCCCAATTTTAAAGCTATTGTAAAGCGAAATATATGAGGGTGCACATTCCGTTAAAAAACAACAGGTGGATTGGGGATTTGTGTGAGAGGTGTTGCAAATTCAGGGACATGGTTGGGTGGGCTATCATACATGTTGAGGTTGGGATTAGAATGCTTTGCAACTCTTTGGCAAAGAATGGCAAGCGGCTCTTACGCACTCCCGATTCACTCACCTGAGTGTCCTGGAGGGCAAGCGTTTGGCAAAGTAACAAACCCAGTTGTTGCCAGAGTTCACTCTGGTGCTACGCGGTGCTTTCCCCACCCGTGAAAACATTTGGTAAATCGCTTTGACTCCTTGCCCTTCAACGTCAGGAACAGTTTCCTGGGCTTCTCCGGCTGCTTGATCCTCATGTTCTGAACGTAAACCTACGCCAAAAAAAATACTGGTTTAATGGCCAGTCATGCAGTATTTACACATCTCTTATTAGTTATTTTACGATTTTGAACCACAAATTATACCTGTGCGCTCTTGTAAGCCAGCTTGATTTCCACATCACTGCACTTTGCCCCCACCCACAGGAAGACCTGCTCGCCGTTGTCCAGGATCATGATGTCGTCATCGGCCAGGTCATCTTGGCAGAAATCTGAGCACTTTTCCGACACGGTGAAATAGCCCTTCTCGTTTGAGCAACGAAAGAGTCGCGTGTAGGCCATGAAGTCAGCATCCTGAAGCAGGAAAAAGTACGGTTGTTAAATAAAACTGAAAAATCAGTTTGCCATTTGAGAGATAGCACATGGATTTAGCGACCTTATCATGTGGTTTCTTTCCGCCAAGTGCGACCCAGAAGAAGTTCTCTGGCTCTTCTCCTTCATTGATCACCTGGATGTTGAACGACTCCTGTGTGAGAAATAGACAAGGCTTATTCCCACATTTTGCAATTTCTCCAATACTGGAATAATGGACATTTTGCAAATTGCAGTTTACCTCGGGATACATGTCTGCCGCAATGTCCTCTGCTAATTTCGCCTCTTCCCCATCTGCCTTGCTGCCGATCCACACATACACCATGCCGGAGCTGTCTTCGTTCTCAAAAGGAACTTCCACTATGAAGCTGAATCAGGAAAAGGGAACCATGAGTCAAGCCAATTGAAGGAGAGAGGGCAGGGAAAAGCACGGTATAAATATGCAGAAGCTGCTTACCAAAATGCAGAATTCAGCAATGTAGCCTCTGGAGTCCTGATCTGTATAAAATAAAGTCGGTGAGTTAAAAATAGATTACATTTCAAAAGCAGAGAATACACATTTGCAGCTGTGAAAGTACATTGTTCAATCCAATTCGTTACCCTGCAGTCAGCATTTATCATGCCATGTGGCAAGGGGAAGAATATACGGTCGTGGCAGCATTTTTGGGGAATTATCCCGGCATGTGCCTATATATGCTTACACGGGCGAATACGGTAGGTTGTGGGAAACAACAAAAAAACAACCAGGATAGCCGATCGGGGTTCGAACCTGGGTCTCCCAAGTTCAAGGATCTAAGAGTAACCACTTAGCCAATCTTGTTGGTAGACAAATTGTAATTTTGATGTATTTTATGAATAAATATATTGTATAAGGTTCTTGAAGTGTGGTTTTAGGCCACTTTGTGGTTATGCGACACTTTTATGTAGTCTTATAAGACCATTTTGTGTATGTTAAATTAGAAAATGAATACAGTGGGCTCCGCATAATGTGATCACAGATAATAAAATCATCCGTTTAATGTACATAATCCTGTGAATAGTGCAAATCGGTGGGACTGAATCATAAAGTGCGCTATTGGAGTTCAGTATGTTAAATAAAATCGATCTGTGCAGACTGAGTTATCGCTACTTTCAGGTGGATCCACACTTAAGCAATTTTTCCCTATATGCAGAACGAGCCAAGCGCACTTGGCCGAATTCGGCAAGTGTAGACGCTTATCCGAGCCGAGCAGAGCGCGCCAAGTTTTCCGAGCAGTGTAAAACCGAAAAGATCAAAAGAAATGCTTGTGCACGAATTGCTCAATTTGGACAGAAAATGAAATAATTGATATTCTGGAAATTATCTGCATTTGGAATTAGAACACAAAACAAACACGAGGAACCGAAATAACGCAACGAATTTTGTTTGCATTGTTTGTTGTTTTTTTGTTTAGCTTGCTTGGATCGTTCAGCAAATTCGGGAACAAATGCTCAAGTTGTTTAAAACTATTATTTCTAATTATTTATTGTGAACTGAACGAATTATCACAACCTACTTGGTCAATATCAAATAGTTTCTAAACATGCATTGGAACATTGTTTCAAATTCAAAATATTCAAAATGGAATTTTAAAGCATGCATAAAAACATGTGCTAATTTTAGAATACTTGCATGCAGCCAATGCTAAAAACAACAGAAACAAGTCGGAAAACCACCAACAAGTGTTGGGCGATTTCAAAACAGCGAAACAGCTTACCTGAATGGCCCTCGTGCAGAGGAGGTTACCGTTTGCCCTTAGGTAGTACTGCTTGACAGGTGGGGCTCCTTCAACTGGCTTTTTTCCCTTCCGTTTGCCTTGGTGAATGACAAACTTCCGCTTGAAGTGCGCTAAGAACTTCAGATTTTCTTGTTGCTAAACAGGGAATAAAAGTAAGGCTTGTCTTTAAGATACATCATATAGCACATGCCTGAAATTCTTAAAATGTACAATGTGACATGAAAAAACAAAATGTTCAAATTCCTTATTATTATTATTTTTTTTTAAATGTCCATTTTCACTTTTATGCAAAAAAATTGTCACTTATGAAATAAAACAATAATTGGAAGTTTCACATTCAAAATGTATCCATTGCATTAAGATTGCATCTTACCTGGTGGGTTCGGATGACTTCTAGCTTATTCCTAAAGAGTGCCTCGAACTTTTTCTGCAAACTGAAGGTGAAAGTTAGCCAACCCATGTTTCCGGCATCTCGCCCTTGCCAAAAGTAGACGACGCATTGGTAGTCGTCGTCCACCTGTTCTTCCGCCTCATCCGTGGCCTCTTCGCCTTCTGGCAGTTCGACAGGCACCCAATAGCGGCACAGGAACACATAACAATCCTCCGTGTAGAATTGACCTAAAAAGATATTAAGAATAATATAGTGAATTTTAATAAAAATACAATAACTCGTCAACCCAGCAAAATTGTCTTCCAATAATAAAAAGTAGAATTGAAATTCTACAGCTTTCTAAATTTGCAAATTCAAATGCATTATGATTTTATACACCGGTTTTATCTTAAGAGGGTTGCATATCAGAATAATTTTTTTCTTCTAAATTATTCTTTTATTTAATTTTGGAAACTTTATGGAAACATTAGGTACAAATGAATTGTACGTGGACCTAGCATAAATATTCTATTATTTGTTTATATTTTTTCTTAATGTATATGTATATTCCATTTCATGGAAATATGTCCATAAAGTTTACCAAATTACCCTCTACAATTATAAACTTTATAGACATATTACATACACATGGATATATGGAATATACATAAACAAATAATAGAATATTTATGCTAGGTCCTCGTACATTTCATTTGTTCCTAACAGTTTTCAAAATTGTAGTAAAAAATAATTTAGAAAAAAAGGCTTATTCTGGTATGCAACCATCTTAACAAGCTCACCAAACTCTTCCTCCGGCAAGCGGGCAAATTTGCGTCCCTCGAGGACAAACCCCTCCATAGCTTCTAGGTCCTCGTTCCATTCCTCCATTAACTGAAACTAAAGTAAAAAGGAGGCGTGAGATTTCAAGTATGATTACATCCCTCAAGATCAACTGTACTAACAGCTTCGTCCTTGCTCATTGGTGGTTGTCTGGGCATAAAAAGTGCGGACAGATCCACTTTGGCCTCCTGCGTGCTCATCCATTTCTGTAACAAAACTAACGGTTAATATCCTTACTTTAAACCCAATTCGAAATCAAATCTGAAAATCAGCACCTTCAGATCGGCACCCGTTCTTGACACTGAATTAGCCGTCCTGGTAAAGTCCACGGCGATTACGTCATCCCAGCCGAAAAACTTCGATTTGAAAACCTGTGATTCATTCCTGAAATTACGAGAGAGAAAATACATAGAAAATTGCATTATTCCATCCGTGAAATGCTCCGATAAAAAATTCAGAAGGCACACATCATGCTTTGCATAAATCTGCCCATTTAGGTTTTTAACCGTAGAGCGTTCTTACCCTTCCAAGACTTTGCTGACCATGGCATGTTCTGGCCTATTGAGCATCTTGCACAGCTCCTGTGACAGCTTCAACGCTGCTGCGTGGACCAACCTGGTGGCTTTACGACCGATCCTATGATGTAAGCGTCAATCAAAATTAAGCAAATTATTTCCAAATCAGTATCTATAATCACAGTATAGAAGTGGGCTGGAACACTCAAATTTTGGCAACTTATTGTTTGTTCGGTCGTAAATGTCAAGTAGTCCAAAAAAGAAATCTTTGAAACTCACCAGACGTACACATCAGTGAAGCAATCCAAGATGTAGACGTTTTTGCTCTTGAGCAATGACTGCATCATCTTATTATGCTTGACCTCCACTAAAAATGGGGGGAAATTATGAAATTGCATTTCTAACAACTGACATGAATCATTATGATACAACCAGCATTTATTCAATTTCAATTAAACCTTCCAAACATGTTAATCGAAACGTATACTGTTGATTGTACCTTGGAAAAACTTAATATAATAATGCAAATATGAATTTTATATGCATTTTCATAAATTGCATAAATTTTAACGATTTTAATTTTTACCTTTATCAGATTTACGAGGTCGGTTTGGTAAGCAACTTCAGTTATTGGGTATCACGAGTAGTGGGGGGAGAGCCACCATTGCTACGTGGGTGCACAATGTGAATTAATATGCTTCCAGTTGTGTTAGTGTGCATATGTTGAAAATGTTGCACACTTTCACTGGAAGTAGGTTTGGCATAGGAAAAATAACCTGGTACTAACACCTATTGGTATCCCTCTCTCAGGATATGTGGCCCTGAAAAGGGTCGTTTGGTTCTTTGTGTTAGTGTTTAGATTGTTGACCTTTGCTGTGACTTGAAGTTAAAGTCCTAATGTAGCATAAGGTAGTTGAGATTTGGAGAAGCAGGACAGTCCTCAGCAAAGGTTTAATCGGGAATGAGCAGCCAACACCCAGATTGAACTACAGTCAACTCTGTTTGGAATTGGGCGAAAAAGGAATTCCATAATTGGATGAGGTCATTGATACCTTTGGAATCCTGACCCTCAATTAACTGGCTAATTGGAATGCCAGTAATTGACCAAACATAAAGGAATATTAAAGAGTTTGAAAGTTAGTCCATTTGCACAACGACCCCGAAATAGGAGATTAGCATAATTGCTAATTGCCAACAGCATCACATAGCATCATGTTTGCTCATTACAGGGTATTTTTGAACTCATGGTACAAACTCAAACTTAGAGTAAACTAAGGTAAACACTTTCCTCCATAGAACCTAGAGTCCAAAAGTTACTGTTAAAAAGTTACATGGAATTAATGTTGGCACAGAATGTTTCAACAATTATGTGTTTATTAAAATGTTTTACAGTAAATGCTCTAACGTATTACCGTTACAATTAATGCAAGCACACATCGGCAAAGCATTGATTGACGCACTCTTTCAAAGATGCACGACATGTCATTTACATTACCCGCAGGCACTGCAATCCTGTCCACAAAATCTTATTGTGTGCCCACTGAAGTCTCATACACTACAATCTTCATTTGTCCAATATTTCTACAATCTTTGTGCCAATCTAGCATTGCCATCAGCAAGCCCATAAATGAAATGCATATCAGCCAGGTCTTGATTTGTGTATGCTTCCGTTTCGATGCCACAACTCAAGTAAACAATTAAATGTTCCATATGTACCAGCTACACATTTGGCCGTGTAATTTTTTAATAGTGACCTTTGGACCTTGTGAAAAATGATCATCTTGGACGATTCTAACACCAGTTTGAGTTTGTACATTCAGTTCAAAACCACCCTGTATAATCTTAAAAACTGAATGTCCCAATGAGAGGTGGAGGTGTGATAAGATTTATTCAGGCAAACATTCATTGTGAATTGTGTTGTATTCGACCCAAATATTATGAGCGAATGTGTTGTGTGTCACAGTGCGTGCCATCCAAGTCTGCTGACGTCTTGTGTCGTTTTTGTGCATGACAGCTTAACTGGCGACTATGTTTACAAATAGTGGAAAGCTGTATTCGTAAGATGTACATAATAAAAATGTGTAGGCCCTACATCTTAGTGGTTTCATATTTATAGTCAAAGGAAGGTTACTTTCCGAACCGCTCCCGTACTATCCAAAAACCGGTCTAATGAAATTTAAAATAAATCGGTAAATTCTGGTTACCTTGGGGTAGCTCCAGGTATCCCATGCCTAGTCCAACTTGGTACAGTCGAGCCGGCAAAGGTGTGAAATCCTCTGGCACATGTTCTTGCAATGGAGTTTCGGGCGCCTCACCATCGGGACAACCTAGGAGAGTCCAAAATTCTGGATCCTCCTTGGCTTCTCCGAACAACGATATTTCGGCAGCATTTTTACGCTCATTCTTGTTGATTTTTTCTGCCATTAACCTGGGAAGTAGAACAACGGCAAACAAATGTAACCAAGGCCCGTGGCGTCATCAGCTTGATCTTTTGACAGAAGTAAACTCTTAAGGTTGAACAGGCTCAAGCTTCAAATAAACTATGGAATTTGCTTTTACCTTCCCTTTGACCGAAGCACGTTTTTGGATTTCTTTCCCTGCCAAACAAACAGTTTGCTCCCAGAGTCCAGAAGAAAGACAAAGCGGGGGTCAAGAGAATCTGGGGTCAAAGAGACTGCCTCCATGTAGACGCTTTTATTCGTCCCATGAAGGCGATACATTCTGGTCACATACTCCTAAAAGCAAATATAATGGATAGTTTGAGCAATAAGCAAGCTATTCAAGGATTTTTCATGTGGTAATTTACCAAACTGTTAAAAAATCTACTTAAAATTTGAAATTTTCGAATGAAGCTATGGAAAAATTTAGCTAATACTGTGCGACTAAAAAAATAACATGAGGAGGGCTCTTACATCATCGTCAACAGTAAAGAAGCCACTCGTCGTGCGTCCCCCTTCTATATACGTGATGTCAGTCTCAAATAGATCCAAGAATTCGTCGCTCTCGTCGGCCTGTTCCTCCCGGATGGTTCTACAGTGAGCCCCTAGAAAGTTGCGTAGATTTACGGCATGGATGGCAGCACAGGCCTTTTTATCCAACTTTACCGGAACGAGACGAAGCGGGTTAATAAACAAAGGTCTATGTCCAAAACTGACACACTTTTTACGCTAACCACATATTACACATGCCTAAAACGCAGCATGAGTACACTCACCGAAGCCTTTTCTCCGATCCAGAAGTATATCTGCCAATCAAAGCTGTTTGTATCATCAATGGTAGTTTTCAAAATGATATAACAATCCCCTTCATAAAATTTCCCAATCAAGGCTAAAGCAAAGAGAAAAATAGGTGGTCTAAGATTTTGACAAAATTAACATTTTTGGAGAAAACGATTTCAATTATTCCACAGATTGTTTACAACACTTGTTTTCAGTAGGACAATTCCTGTGTGTTTATAAACAAAACTTTAGAAATAATAAATTTCAAGGTTGGCGGAGTTACGCAAACAGAGTACGCTGAAGTCGTAAACAATATTTGATAGGGATGCATGAGAAATAACTTGGCATTTATGAGAAGAAATTGCAAAACGTGCGTGCTATTTTAATTAGAATTTTGCTTTATGTATATCTACAGCAGAAGTTTTCACTCCGTGGCCCGCGGAACACTGTTGCTCGGTGAAACCACTTCAAGTGTTCCGCGAAGAATCAAATACAATTTTAAAAATATTGCAAATGAAAAATATGAAAAATAATTTGCGTATGGGATTGCATTCAGCAAACGCGAATGGCAATTGAACTTTTTATTTTATTGAAATAGAATTTGAATTTTAAACCCTGTGTTCCGCACAAAAATAAAATGTAAGATTTTTTTTGTTCTGCGACTTTTAGAACATGCAAAACTCAGATTAAATTTAACAAGTAATGCTAGCGAAGATCAACATTAAGTTTCAAACCTTCTTCCACAGGATTTGGAACGAAATTTTCGATTTCCCAGCAAAACAGTCCTGGAATCTGCCCTACGTCCTCATCGAAATAGTCGCTATAATTTAATGGAGGTTTTTCTAGGGCCTCGTCCCACCGCTTCGGCCTATAGGTAAGTAATAAAACACTTCGTGAATAATCATGGATGGTCATAACTGTTTCTTCATATTCAAATTTCATAACCGTCAAATACTAACTAACCTCACAGATTCAATGTTTTCGTCCTGCTGTTTGGCCTTATTCTTAGCTTCGGCAATCTCAGTCATTCCCTAACATCAGCAGTGTGAAATCAGATTTAGTGACACTGGATTAAGCCTAAATATTTCGTTTTCAATGAGCAGTACCTTTAGGATTTTTGCTTGGTCGCTGTCTGCCTCGCCCTCGCGTCTTCTCCTCAGCCTCATTTTGCGAGCAATTGGATCTTTAATCGGTGCTATGCGATATTGAAATTTTAAATGCATAAATTATTATTTGACGCTCTATGGGCATTCAATAATTCAATCGTTAGATAGCTCAACAATGAGGTCAATGTTAGATACAAATCAATCTTTAGTGAAGTGCAATACAGTATTAGACTTAGATATTAACAAGAGATAAACTGGATAGTTTCTTAGTCTACAAGATAAATCTGTACTTATAAATGGGAGAAAAACAGAATGGCAATAGGACGGATTTTTTTCACAGGAGTTAAGGAGAACTTGAACGAAAGAAAAAAAATTATGTCTGAATCCGTTAAAACTGAATCTATCATGACAAAACATGATAAGAAAATACATGCAACATATACACAACAAATGCCTTGACGACAACTAGACCTATAGCCTATAAATTTCATACATTCCATTATTGGTCGATTGCTACTCTCGCCCATATGCTAATGTTTGGGTGCAATTCAAAATAAACCGACAAGGAGTTGCTGGTTAGTACTTCTGGTAGCCATGCCTGAAGGTGGTTGGCTTACCATATCTGGCATTTATGCAGCGGCCATCTGACACCGTAATTATTCACACGTCAAAGAGAAACAAAAATTGGGGTGAATAAAAATGAATTGTGATAGTTTGAATAATGAAGAAGTCACGTTAACGATGCATTAAAGTATTTTTTGAAGGCTAATTTCCACTGGCATGTTCTATTGTATGGATAATCCTAACATTTCAAATCTGTATAATGAACAATGAATGTTATTTTCTATTTTTTCCTTGGAATTAATTATTTTATCGCCTCTCCACAAAAAAAAAATCCAAAATTAAATAAATGCATGTTTTCTGAAACTTAAAATAAATGCAAAAAACTTGTAGGAATATAATTCAAAGGAATTCATTTGGAAATATTTTTTTCGTAGTTTCTTTTTTAAGTGTTTTAACCAGGAATATTTTCTTTAAAAAAATGTATTCTATTTTATTATTACTTCCCCCCCCACCTTCTCCCCATTTAAAAAACTGAAAAATAGAACACAATCTTGTCATGAGCCCCGGGTGTTAGGGGAATTCCCTAAAGTCTCACCCTCACTAGATGTAACTCACGCCCGCCGAACGTAAAATTATCCATTCACAACATCGCACTGTTGAACGGGATAGCCTATATATTTTTCTGATTGGATAATCGCGATGACATCAGGCGCATTTTACGTTACCCGGAAATGAGTTACGTCTAGTGAGGGTAGGGCTTTAGTGCTCCCATAGATTGTGCGCCTCACATTTTCTGATAGCGTTACGCAGCATATAGGGGATTCCCCTTATTATTAAAATATTATGCTTGTTTCTGGTAAGTTTTTGTCATATTAAATTTATTGATGTCAACTTTAAGGGAAAAAATAAACCCATTTGGTTTATTCAAGTATTTATGGCAAATTATTTTTTAATTATAAATCAACAGTTCTTTAGAAAAAACTCAAATAGTATATTTTTTTCAAAAACTGGCACTATGCACGAAGTTTCTGCAGTTTATAAGGTATAAAAGAATTATGATCTTACCTGCTGGTTGAACTGGAGCAGCAGGAGCGCCCCCAGCAAGCCTAAGTTGAGTGTTCAGAGAGAAATCGATGTTATAGTATTCGGCATTGCCTGGTTTCATCATTTCAGAGGGTTTTGGAGGCATGATCAGATCAGGGTTATCTTTCAAATCCAAAACCTGGAAACGATGACAAAGGATATTTTAACAGGCAGGATGGCTATTGCTAACTATTATCATAATTCCCTACCAATAAGTCTGTCAGCAAGTGGATGGCATCGGGCAAGGTTATCAGGCGATTGTTGTTGAGAACCAATTTCTTTAAATTTCCACATCTGTAGCAAAAGTTAAGATATTAATACATTGATTAGCCTTCCACTGCCGGTCACGAAAGTTCGGCACTTGTGACAGTCTCACCTGCACAGTCCTTCGGGTATCATTTCTAATCTATTTCTTGCAGCTTGGAAAACTTCGAGCCGTGGAAGTTTGCCAATTCCTGATGGGATGCCTTCAAAGTCTATTTGATTTTCGTTGATGAAGAGTCGCCGCAGGTTACTTAATTTACATAGAGTTGCCTGCAATTAAGATTTTTTAGTTTAAGTTTGCTGCACGATGACTTAATTGGAAGTAACCCCGATTACTTTTTACCAGTAGAAAATCAATTTGACTGAAGTATCATGTATGTTTACAAAAATATGAAGATAATCCAAAATACTTTTTACAAATGGACCAAAAACAATCCATTTGGATTAACCGTAAAAATAGCCAAATTTAAAATCTAACAACATCAATGGATAGAGCACACGTGATTTCCTATTTATCCGCATTAACAGAATTTTTATATCTAAATTGGTGTGAAAGTTTATAGGGGGGAATATCCGATATTTAGAAAACTTAAGTATCCCCATTTCTATATATTATTAAAGCATATATAAAAGCATATATAAAAAAGCAATAAATATACACTTACTGGAAGACTAGTTAGTTTGTTTCGGCATAAATATAACACTTCTAAATTTTTCCACATTTCTGAAAGAAACATAAAAATGTACTTGCAATCATGTAATTACATAATAAAAATGTTAAAAAATAGATATTATCAGTAAAGAAGTTTTATAGCAGAATCTTTGCTGGCAAAAAAAAGTGTAAAAGCATAAAATGCAGCAACATTTGGTGCAAAGCTATAGTGGTAGCAAAACTAGAAACTAATATTTTCAGAAATATTTGTTAAGTAAGATTTTTTAATTTGGCTATATAAGGTGCTTAGTTTTTTTTTCAAAAAAGTTAGCGGGTTGACATTTAAAATATTTATAAAAATATCAGGAAACTGAAAGACGGTTAATTTTACATGACGGAATCTTACAATTAAGAGGGTTGCATACCAGAATAAGCCTTTTTTCTAAATTATTTTTTTTATTTAATTTTGGAAACTGATTGGAACAAATTGCACAAGGACCTAGCATAAATATTCTATTATTTGTTTAAATTTTATGTTTATGTAGATTCCATTTCATGGTTATATGTCCTCAAAGCTTACCAGACCCTCTATAACTATAAACTTTACAGACAAATTTTCCATGAAATGGAATATACATAATAAAAAATGTGAACAAATGGCATGTACAAAGAATATTTAAGCTAGGTAGTCGTACATTTCATTAAGTTGTTCCTAACAGTTTTCAAAATTAAATTAAAAAATAATTTAGAAAAAAAAGGCTTATTCCGGTTTGCAACCCTCTTAACACTATTTATAAATAAATCGCTTTTAATCAGAAAATATCCGCAATGCCTGCATTAATTTAAGCATTGATTTAAGAGGGTTGCGTACCAGAATAAGCCTTTTTAAGTTTTTTTTTATATTTTATTTAGGATACTGCTAGGAACAAATGGCATGTACAAAGACCCAGCATAAATATTCTATTATTTGTTTAATTTTTTGTTTATGTATTAGTATATATATATTCCCATGAAATGGATTGAACCTTGAAATGTAACCCTCTTAATGGTAAAGCTTCATATTGTTCTGGATACTCGTTTAATGTAACATAAAATGGTTTTCAGTATATTAATTTCTCAAAGCAATTATATTTGTGTATGGAAAGATGGGTTAACTGACCTATTTGAGATGGCACTTCTGTAATAAGATTGTCGTTGAGATTCAGTCGTTTCAGGCTTGGCAGTGAAAATAGGGCATCTGGGAATCGGGGGAGCTCGTTGTGGGAAAGATCGACGTCTGTAAAAAGCGAGCAAATTGGACAAGTTGTTTCAAAACACCTCCATGAGCCTGTAAAAACCGCAGTGAAGGCTTACCTTGTAAAGAAGTCAGAGCATCCAGTGCGGAAGGCATGTTGGCGAGTGTTCGTTGGGTGTTGCTCATATGCAGCGTCTGCAGAGAAGTCAAACTGGGAAGCTGTCTATAGTCAATATTTAAAAAAATGAAGGTATAAATATATAATTGCAGATGTGTTTTTAAATGGTGAATCAGAAACCATATTATCAGATTACCTGAGCTGGATATGTCCTAAGGGATTATTATTTAAAATCAGAGTTTGCAACTGAGACAGTCGCCTCATTTGTGGAGGCAAGGTCTCTAAAAATGGCATTTGGAAGAAAAATTAGGTAACATTAATTAAAGTAATGATGAACGGCTAGCATAAGTAAATAATTGTTACGCTATGCTCACCCAATTTGTTGTTACCCAAATCAAGGTAAATCAAGTCCAATAAATTAATAAACAATTGACTAGGTATAATTTCGATGCTGTCAATATAAATAACGGAAGGAATTAGCATATAGGCTAAAGGCAACCAGGAAGTGAACTTAAGAAGGTTGCATAGCAGAATTAATCGCTTTTTTTTTCTAAATTATTTTTTAATTTAATTGTGGAAACTGATAGGAACAACTGGAATGTACGTGGACCTATCATAAATATTCTATTATTTGATTAATTTTTTTGTTTATGTTCATGTATATTCTATTTCATGGAAACATGTCTGTAAAGTTTATTAGACCTCTACAATTATAAACTTTATAGACATATATTTCCATAAACAAAAAATTTAAACAAATAATAGAATATTTATGCTAGGTCCACGTTCCATTTGTTCCTAACAATTTCCAAAATTAAATAAAAATTTATTTAGAAAAAAATGCTTATTTTGGTACGCAACCCTCTTAAGGCTGAACTGCACACCCCCATTCCTATGGGGAAATTTTGATACATACTTTTAAAAAAAGTACTTCTTATAA
>JAQGCC010003984.1:0-14028 GCA_034698905.1 Xestoiulus laeticollis
ACCCACTTTTCAATTCAACTGAGCATGTGCAGGAGATAATTGCAACTAAGTTAAGTTTGGTGTGAATAGAGTGTTAGCGTGGGCGTACGAGTTAGTTCAAAACGTAATGATGAACTTAATACTCTGATGGACTTTGTATCAGAAATAGCTGCACTAATTTATAAGTATAATTAATGTTGATGTATACTATAGCTGAAATGGGTTAAATTAAGCTCACACGTGCTGTGTACACGTTTTTGTTCCTGCAGTACTTATTTAAGTTATTCTTATAATTTGATTCTAAATTTTTACTTAAATTCAATTCCATCTTGGTGCAATACTGAAGGAAACGTTTCACAATGTGCAGTTGATCTTGTAACATTTAGTTCAACCCACCTTCGCCAAACATTGTTTATAACGCACAACAATGACGTGGTAGGCTAGCAAAAGCTATTTACTTTTAAAATGTTTGCCCCATTTTACGATTTTTTGAGCTTATCGCCACAAATAACAAAACAGTTTGTGCACTTTACTACTTTAAGCTTTCTGTATATGTCTGTTATGCTGGTATACAGTAGGTGCATCTTAACCATTTACACTGTATTTAGCTACCAGTTAATCTATAAATTAGGTTGTTTTCCACAATGTTTTTTTATAGACCTCGTCGATTATTTTATCAATCTAAAGCTGCATGGTAGAGAAAACTTTGATTTAAATTCAATTATTAAAACGTGTATGTGACCTCATGTCCTCCCAAAGGATACTATATATGATTTGTGATCCACTATATTACACTCAGTACACTGCTGTATTCATAACGAGCCACAATTAGACTACATGTTTAGTGGTTACTTTTGCCACTTCAAAAACTACATATGCATTTTGTGTGTTCAGACGATATTACGTTTGTTTATAGGTCAGTTTTTAAATCTGATTCGCAGCGTTTGGGCTGTGCATACAATTCATGATATATGATATAATATGAGGACATGCTAAACAACTGAACATCAGACTGTTTTGCATTCAAATTGAGGGCATGCATTAGAATCTAAAATGTATGTGCATCTCATATAAGCGTTTTTATTCTCTCCGCCATGCAATCGGTGTTATCAGTGCGTGACTGGCTGGAAATCCTGCAACAACATACTCTTGATAACAGCCTGTTAATTTGTCCAGTGAAAATGCAAAACATTTTCTAATTTATTATCCGGTGCTGGTCTATGTTATATTCAGAATATATAATTAATCACCTAGCAGGTTCTCCTGACAATCGATCATACATCAGCTGTTAATGATCTTATGTAGGTAACGATTAGTACTTTGCCTGACTTAATAAGTATCTTAGCAACACAAATGTTTGAAAATCCAGCAGCACTTCGAGATTTGTTGGGGCTTTGTGTGGGCCGGTAGATTTATACATTTTGAAATGCAACAAAAGTATACAAGTATTGATATCTATTGAGGTTGGGTAAATTGTATTTGCTACTTCATGAAATAATAAATATTGAGTCGTCCATATCGTTGTTGAATAATCAATTGTGAGGTTAACGAACGCCACTGTTTGACCAGGTAACTATGGGATTATGGTTATAAGCCAGCATGATTAGATATTGTAAATGCATTAGTCAGTAGGCCTATATCATGCTATGTAAATAACGGAACACATTTTTATTTGAATTATGTCATCAGGATGTGTTGAATTCCACGCGTTGGAAATTAATCATAACACGAATTAATGAAGAATAACGTATTGGAAAACATGTCAATTTCAAATTGAATTTTGTGTAGCATTTTTTTTAAAGCGTATACACTGTACATTCATTATGTAAACATATATGGTATAATGTACCCTATGTTTGGTTCTGACAAATTGATGGGTTGCAAGCCCTCTCTCTATAAGTGATTTTGACAAATGAGAGTTGCAAATTTCTTTTTGTGAAAGTAAGAAAGTATGATTAGCGGGATTATTTTAATTGCCTAAAGTTTTATGCTCTAAAAATATTCCTCACCGAATCAGTGAATACTATTTTTGACATCTGTTTAAAATTCAACAGGGATATACATGTACATGAAAACTGGAAGAATTTCAACGGAATATATTTTTGAACTACATGTGTATCAAAGTGTTTGATGCATACTTTTGGTTATGAAAAGTTCAATTGAGGTGTTGACCTCTGTCAAGAGTAGGGCAAACTATAATTGATACTCAACCAAAAGATTTTCAAACTTAATACAATATAACTACAGTTAGCCAATCATCCCTGTCAGATTGCTATGTACATATATATGTATGAAAAATGGATTTCTTGTTGTAAATTTTAGTCTTGCTGCCGACATGTATAATATAATCGGCTAGTCTGGAAGTCTCCAAGGGCAAATTGTATATTTTATCAGTCTACTATTTTAAGTACATGTAACGGTTTGTATTTATATTTTTGACGTATGCATCGTTTTCTTGGCTCTGAAAAGTGGAGTGTTGAGATCTGGTAACAGGTTTCGCTACTCAATTCCAAGCTAAAAATTTGTAATTAACACGTAGTCGTCAAGTAGAACAAATATTTAACTTCTCTTAATTTAAATGCTTGAAGCTGTCGTTCTTTTTAATCTTCAATTATTCCAATTAGCGAAATTCCATTGTTGCCTGTATACAACACTTGCATGAATAATGAAGTTTAATTGATTTTCTGTAACAAGCTAGCTGTTGCATATGATTTCTCTTGAATAATTGAATGCAAGTCATTTAATGGAGGCTCGCAAACTCACAGAAGGAATTTTATATGATACAACAGCATATTCGCACGCTAGTAGCCATTTTGTTGTTTATAAATCAATTTTTCCCGAGATATATTTTCCATTTTTGAATGATTTTTTTGGAATACCATATACTTAGCACGTGGTGGTCATGCTTGAGCTATTTCGCAGTCCTCTTAAGTTAAGTGGTCTATTTAAAGCTGTGACTACAGGTATCATGCCTATTCTCTCACATGGGGTAAAAAAGGCCAGTTTAACAAGGGGGGCATTTACACTTTCACCTATTTGGATACAAAATTGCAGGGTTATTTTTTTCTCTTTTTTGTGCTTCAGGTGTGGTCTGAATTCCAACGTTTCCCTGTTGATACAGACTGAAATTAAAGCCTCGAATGTTCTCAACCTATAGGTTGACCCCAAAGTTCTAGTTGGACCACCCATCCCGAAATGTCAAATAAGCTCTGCCTTATAATTGCTAAACTATGCATCGGAATGATTGTATAGGAAATGTAAAGCTTTTACATGTATTATAGAATCTGGTGCGCTTAAAGTTTACGGTATCTTACAACTGGAGATAACGCTTTCATAAATCAAAAGAATTTACAACTTGACTTAATCTGAAAAGGCAAGGGTAGGTCTCTGTCTGTCCATGACAGAAGTTGGGAAGTGATCGAGTTGCTGGTTTGTGAACAAGAAGCGAGACAGTGACCTGAACTCGATCACTATATGGATCTGAACGAGACAGTTTAACAAAATATTGCTTTAGTAAGAACGATAACAAAGTCTTAAGCATAAATCCACCCGAATGCAAGCTAGGCAGGTCTATTTGGATGTGTATCGAGATATATACTGTACTTGCATGTAAAAAGCTACCCACGTAGCACTGAACTTGGTAATGTAGTCAAGGGTCAGCTGGGTTGCTTTTGTGTTGTCGGAATCATAAATTTATCTACGCCCAACTTTCGCATATACAGGGTGATCACGAAAAAAAAACATCCCAAAATTATTTGCTAACAAAAAGTTTAATATTTGACTTAATCGAATCAATTTTCGCAGTTATCAAAATGTCATTTTTTTTTCGATAGACTGTATGCAAAAATCGGAACTCGAAAACGGGAAATCGACGCTTCACCATCACAAACACTTCAGCCAATCGGTAAAGGTTTCTGTTGCTGTGTCGAAATTTGGACAAACTTCCGTTCATTTTGTTGAACCGGGTGTCAAAATATACAGCGAATATTACCGAAATATTCTTCTGCAACAAAAACTCTTTCCTGACATAAGACAACATTCGGACAAAGTACCGGACATGTACCAACAAGGTTGGCTTAGTGGTTATGCTTAGCTCTTTGATTTCGGGAGACCCGGGTTCGAACCCCGGTCGGTTATCCTGGTTGGGGTTTTTCGTGGTTTCCCACAACCTTCCCTTAATCACAAATATAAGCACGTAAAGGCGAATGCCGGGATAGTTCCCCAAAAAAGCGGCCTCTTTCCATTAAAAATTCTGGCATTTTGCCCCATGCCACATGACATACTACATGCTGACTGCAGGGTAAGGAATTGAATTGAATTGACATGTTCATCTTTCAACAAGATGGTGCCCCAACGCATTGTGCTCGATAAACAATCGAACTTTTTACGCAAGAGACGCCAGATTTCATTCCACCAATGCTTTGGCCACCAAACAGTCCCGATTTAAATCCTATTGACTACTCGATCAGGGGCATTATGGTGCACAAAGTTTACCTGTCAAAGGTGAAAAATGTCAAAGAGCTCAAGCAAGGGATTTTACGTGCATGTGGGAGATTGGCCAATCGGTTATCAATACGTCAATTGACCAATGGCGTGCGTTTCCGCCAAAAGGAGGAAACTTTGAACATATTCTAAAATAGGCAACATGTGAGTCAAAATGTTGGCTAAAATTCATTCGATTTCGTCAAATATTAAACTTTATTAGCAAATAATTTCAGGATTTTTTTTCGTGATCACCCTGTACATATATACATGCATGTTCTTTATGGAAATGTAGGAAACTTGGAAAACAAAAAGGAAGTTAACCATTGGTGCATAATACCATTGATGTTATCCACTTTTGTGACTGTAACTTGGAAAGATTATAAAACCATAAAATAAATCTTAATGGCACCCAATTCATTCCTGGAAATGTAATTAACGATGCATAAGTTTAGATTCCGAGAAAGCATTAATACAGACGCTACATTCTCTTTTCGGTCTGTCCTTAATGAGGATAATAATGGGAAGTGAGCGCCTCATTTTCTGATTTGAATTACTTTTTCTCTTTCTCTCTCCTTTTTTATATCCTTTTGAAATGATGATGGGAAGTCAGTTAACGAGATCCCGGCATTCAATTGCGTATAAATTGTTTCGAAAGTAATTAAAGGTAATCGTTCTCTCGCCTGTTTATGTGAGAAATCGCTTTGTTGTGGATACCATGGCTTCCTATAGGCTACTATAGACATGAAATTTGCTAATACGAAATTACAGAAACCATGCTGGGTTTTTTCCACGTCAATACAAGCAAACCCCTATGAAGAGCAAATGGGATGGTTGGCCAACATATATCATTTGAAATGGGCAGAAGATGGTATTCTTCTGGGGCTCTTCTTCATGTCAGTGGAGACTATATCATGCAGGCGATTTTATTGATTAGAAAAGATCCACGGTATCAGACTAAACTTTCTTATTCTTTTTTTCTTTGCTTACAAATGATGGAGGTACACTGTATATACATGTAGGTTGCGAGTGAAATGAATTTTCTAGAACAAATCGATCAGAGAAAAGCAAAAAAAAATTGATTTCTGTAGGAAGATCGGTTATATGCTATATTATGCCCTGCATGCACGCTTGCATCAACTGAAATGAAAATAACTCTTATGCAGATTTCATCACGGATAATCCATGCCTTATGTAATGAACATTAAGACAGGGTTCCCAAAAAAATCAAATGCTCAACTTCCCTGACTTTTCCAGGTTTTGAAACAAGTTTCCCTGACCACCTAGCCAACAAAAATGAAAAATATTAAATTTGTCAAAGTATAGAATGCTACATTTATTGCATATTATACATAAGCAATTAAGTTAAAACAAATTTTCATAAAAAAACAGCAAATTCAGATTATTATTTTTTTTTTAATTTACAATTTCAAGCTCGTTTCAATCAAAGCTATATTTATTTTTGCTTCCAATGAGTTGATCTGATAAAGTTCAACAACTGCAATATTTTCATGTTGAATTTCCCTGACTTTTTTTTAAAAAAACATCTTTCCCTGACTATTCCCTTTCTATCAGGTATTTTCAATTACTCTTGACTATATTCCAGGTTTTCAATGCAGGTCTGGGTAACCCTGTAAGAGCACCTATAGGCTAGCTTGGGCAACTTTCATGATACGACATGTCTAGCTCTTATACAACGATATCATACATGTAATTTAAAAGATCAATGAAGGATGGAACAATGAAAATATAATTTCATACAAAATTGTTTTATAAGTTATTGTAGAAAACAATTTTACAGTAGGCCTACATGTACACTGTATATCCTGGCTTGAAATACTCTGTTGGGGTGATTGGCAGTACCATCTGATTATTCTGTGGATGTATACGAACTAACTAACGTATAATTGTATTAGAACTGTATGATACGTGTATTCACTTGTTAGATTTTTAGACCAAATATTTTCATTACCCACTATACATATATGCACAAAACGCACTTTCATGACGCAAATCTATTTTGGTAGACCATATACATGTAAAGCCTGGTAACACTTAAGACCTTCACGTACCCTTATTTCGAATTTTAATCTTTGCATTTCGACTTCCTTCACCAATTGCATTTCCCGTTTCCTGTATGCATTAGCAGTGATTGGACCAAATTACTTTTCATTGATGAATAATTTCATATTTACGGTCTGCAGTGTTAGTACATGCATGCATACTACGTATGTAGACTATTTTTATCAATGAAACTAAGGACAAGTTGGGTTGCTTATACCTATATTAAGAAAATTGTTTGTCATGATGTGCTAAAGTTGAAACAATTACTGTACACATGTCGAGAACCCATAAACAAAGTTATAATATATGCAGTGCACAAAGTCCCATTTATGGCGTGCCACACCTATTGTACAATTGTATCAAAAATGTTCCAAAAAATACATTCACGGGCTGCAATTAAGAGATTCATATATACTTACTCTTTGTTTCGTATTATAATACTTGAAGAATGAACGCTTTTTCTAAACTTTAAAATATAGGCCTATACACATATACAATCACTGTATACACAATGCTTTTTTCTTGTTTTTGAACATTGTACCATTTGTGAAGATATTTTATGACAAAGTCTTACATGTTGTTAATTTATGGTTTCATCTTGTTAATTTCGCTACCTCTCGATTAATAAACGGTTTCATTTATATACACATATAGTAAAGGATTATAGGTCGAGTTCGCTATATGTATCCTATATCTAAACAGAGTTCAGTATCCTCAACAACGTTGGTATATATACATGTACATGTATAGGGAGGCAAATCTGCAGGTGGGAGACAATGAACTTTTGGATAAACTAGTACAGAAATGCAAAAGGTTTGTTTTTAGCAAATCCATTTATACATGTAAGGTTTGTTGAAATTGCCCACGCAGGACTCCAGATTTATTAATTTCACTGAAGTCGGTTAACTTACATGTATAATAGTAATTGAAATGTGTATCCTTTTATGGTTAAACTACATACTTTAGTAACGAACATTACTTTTAATAAGAAAGAAGATTCACTTACCCTTGATTTTGATGCATGTTTAAGTCCTATAGCTGGTTGACTCCTGGAAGCCTGAAACAAGCAAACAGGAAGTGTCAATTATTATCTTAATTATAATACATTCCTGCAACATTTAATTAATTATGCATATATACTGTAACAATATCATGTCAGGAAATGGGAAAGAAATTGAAGACAAGTGCGTTTAAAAGGTGTTTCGATGTGCATAAGCCATAAGCAAAATCTAACCCATATACTAGTTTATGTGAAATTGACATGAAAGCTGTTATTTTGTCACTTCATATCAGTGTCAAGAAATAAGTGGATTTTTGAAATATGTATGTACATGTCGTGGTGATAATACTGACTCATTTGCATTTATTTCAGACAAGACTTTAGTTTTTTTTTTTCGACTTGACTATCTTCAACGGGTTGCAACATTTATCGATTACTGTAATCAACCACTAAGTTCAATTGTTTTCAATCATGGAAAGAGCTTATGCAAAAATCATTTTTATTACTGCAAACCATATCAAAGATATGCCTGTTCGTGCACACTCAAATTATGCTTCGTATAGAATTTTATCAACGAAAAAATGGGCTTTAAATATTGACGTCCATTACAAGGTATAGGTAGGCCTACATTAAGGTAAATGGTACGCCCCTTTGAAAACCAGTATACCGCTGCATCTCTTGGTTTTGAAGTACGATGTAATGGTTGAATGCACTTTGCAAAATTGCCATAGGCCTCATTTCTGAAAGTCTTCAGAAGAGATTCCCATGAGGGAACTTGGCCACTATCTAACAAAGCGATTTTTTTCTTCACAGTAGTTTCTCAGTCAGTTTATTTGTACAAACCAATAGCTACTTTCCATACACTTAAATGAACTGAAACTTTTTATTGTTGAAAACACAATACGTGTTTTTTTGCCATTGGTTTGTTGAATGGTGTAGTTTACAATAAGTGTTTATTAAAATCGTTATATTTACCATTACATTGAGAAAAACGAAATTAAAACTAGATTTAGACCATGCACAGGTTTATAAGTGAGGGTTTTTATGACCCTCCATTACTAATGATGGGATATTAAGGGTATAGAGAGGAAATAGGAAAACATAATAGAAAGTAGGACCATATGGTCGTGACCGATTTTTATAGGAACTATCCCGGATTAAATGTGAATCCGATTGCCAGAATAAATAATTGGCAATTTCCCTAAGTGTGAAACGTATTCGTCACACTGGATATAATTATCCCAGGGATTGAGATTAACTTTAGAATCACTTTATACAAGAAATGCATGGGTGACTAGTTGGTATATAAATAAATCTAAAATCAGATAAATTTAGCTTCTGTATGCTTGAGCTAAATCTTTAACTGGCGTGAATGTTAAATTGATATATGCCCAGATCAAATATTGCAATAATTTGAGATGCCTTTGGAAAGACTGTATTTTTATTTCCCATTTTTACATCCACTTTTGAGAATTGAGCGCACTTAAGACATAAATTACCACGACTTGTCTATGCACCCGGCTTATAATGAAAGGCTAATAAATTTCTTGAATCTCAGGGACAACAGAGATGGGGTGGTATTTTCCATAACGCTGCATATCAACGTTAATATTTTCCTAGTAATAAGGTCACAATTTTTATGAAGAGCAGGCTTAATGAAACTGCATCGAACGACCCAATTCGTTAGAATTGGGTTACATTATAGGGGCTCAACTATGGTGACATACTCTTTTCTTAATATGCGTGCAGTCATTGATTATCGTGCTATTGTTGATATTCAAAGCACAGTTTGGTCAGTGCCCATAACTATGTCAGAATGTCAGTGTATAGTTTCAGCAATGAGTCAAAATAGTGGACGGTTGTTGTTTGCAAGTTTCGAAGCAGAATTAATGAAAACGATATTTGATAAATCTCTACTCGGTGAAGCAATGCACATATGGGATTTAAGTAAATCTCTTTATACAAAAAGCAGACCTCTGCAATCAGTAAGTCCAAGCTTATACTGTATACCAGCGAGGGAATGTTTATGGCTTGTTTTGATCTCCCAGATAACTCATTGCGAAAGATGACATTTCCAGGTCTTTCCTTATCTTTTCGTGGGTAATTTATGAAAAGATATATTTTATTGATTGCATGTACGCTTCATTGTTTTAGTTTGTCCTATTGTAGCTGTTGATAAACAACCTGCTTTATCATTACTCTTTTGCCAGAATACAATGAACATGCCTCCGACATGTTGCGATGCATTGAAGCATCAAGAGAAACCCAATAAATAAGCTTCACCGTCGTAAATTGGAACACATATGGGCATCTGGATCCCATATGGCACTGTCTCCGACGCAATAATAATAAAAAGTCCAAATCTATTTCGAAGTTGCGACTCTGACGCGATGATGGGTGAAACCACTCAGAATTGCTAGAGATGTGCTTAAAGCTGATTGAGAAAATGTCAAAAGGCGCCAGGAATTGTGTTAAAAAAGAATACGCTTGAGTGACAGATGCACACAATTTTCTCCTTTTCGTGTTATTTATAACATAAACAGATGTCGGGAGCAAGGAAACCATGGAAATGGACGCTTTTCTTCCCCTTAAACTACTCACATTTTTCATGCCTTTCGCAATTTTTATTCATTTGGGGATTTTAAAGAGAAATGAGGGAAAAAGTGAAACTTATACTCGTATGTAGAGGCTTAGAAGAGTGTGAGCTACCAATAAAAATAACAGATTCTGGGAAGAATGTTTATACTTTAAGAGAATTTGGTTCGTTAGAGCCTGCGGGATCCGGATGTCTGATAAACATGAATGCTGCACATATACGATATGGGAAATTGGGAATGAAACCCCCTCTTGAAATCCAAACCTAAGTGCATGGTAATAAGGGACTGATGCCATGTGGTATGTTTTCTTATAATTATTGCTGATTACAGCATCTTGCTGGAACCTTTTTGTTTTGATAAACGACGTGATTATATCCCCATTGTCGATACTTTGTGCTTAGTTGAATTCCTGTAATAACTGTTAATACACATAAGAATTGGGACAATCAAGTTATTTAGACTGACATTATCTTGGCATGGAGAGTTTTGCGTTTGACATTCTGATTGTACTGGAGATTTATTAATCAAAATGCATCCCTATTTTTTATGTAATTAAGCATTTCAAGGCTAAATTAATTCTAATGCTTGACATCCTTAAGTTGAGCAGTTATTGAATCGAAGAGGAATTAATGGCCTGTGAAGTGTGAACAGTATACTCTCTCTGTTCTTCAAACTTCTTTTAAAGTTAGCATAATATAAGACATGAACCATGTTCTGAGGCATTTTATTTAGTTTTAAAAACCGGTGAAAATACACCCCTCATTTTGTGAAATTCACTTTCATTAAATTAAATTTTGCCTTGACATACACTTGGGTTATACAAAGTAAATTCCGTTAACACGTTGTACGCATAATGTCTGTTTTTATTAACACTGATGTACAAGGGCGCTTTATGTAATCACGACATACACTAATTTTATCTCCGTATGACATTTTTCAATTTTGTGGCATGTAACTGACAGCCCGAATTAGCCACGTGATACCTATGTGTGTGGGCCTTCAACTGGAATTGCCAACGTAATTGAAATCGGTGCTTGCAGATAAACAACGCCCATATCTGCAGTCCCGTTCACCGTTATATGCAGTATGTACGCATTTGGGCCTATCGAGATTAGAGAGTTGTCAGAAATTCTTGACATTTCTGCAGTCTTTCGACTTGGGTGGCTCTTGAGCACGTGCTATTAGACAACCATCGTTGGGAAGAGAATGAACTTCTTACCTGTTCAGTTAAGGTTGAAGCACAGGTACTGTTGCTGGGCCTGCGATCTCGCAGACTTTTGGTCTGACCACTGCGACCATTTTGATACGAAACTGTCCTTTCGGAATTGGGAATCACGACGAATTTACTGCAGTAAGTGACCGAGGTTACAGTTTTCATATGGAAACCACTCAAAGTTTTCGTCTTGTTTTTCACAGTGACGTATTTGCCGTAATAGTTGCCATCCATTTCACTACATTTGTTGGCACCAGATCAGAGACGAATTATCCTACACATTCGACAACGGTAAAAATAATCCCTGAAGAAAAATTGGTTTCGTGTAGGCGTCCGTGCTTTTTTTTTACCCTCATTTCGCTAGAAGCAGAGGTGGTAAATTTTCATAAAGGTGTTCCGAGGGTGACTTCAAAACTGGTACTAAAAACTTTGGCCAAATTCTCGTTTTGACTGTTGCTTAATTTGCTTGCTTCTCCTCCTCCTCCTTCCTTCCTTCCTTCAATTTCCATACGCTGTGGAGCTCCTCATTGAGGATTTTCTTGGCCTTCGGGCTGGCTTAAAAGTCTTCGATTTGAGGCTTTGTGGAAAGGTCAAGAACAAGGATATGGAACATGATGCGAATACTGAAGTTTGGAAGAGGGGAAGGAGGAGCAAGATTCTTGGTGGTGGGAAAAGTGGCGCCAAAATACGCCTTCATCAGTGGAGCTTGCAAGAGCTCTTGACATCTGCTCTATAGCTGACACACATAGCCACCATGAACGCAGAAAGCCAATGCCCAAAATGTACGAACCTCACGAAGAATGCAATTTGGGGGATCTCTGTGAACCCTACTTTCCATGAAACCGTTTCGACTCTATTGTTGTGGAGTTCCCATTGTTATCAGCTTTGCTTTTAAGTAATGTTCATTTTCGTACTGCTTGCTGCGCCAAAGGTTACGTGTACGTGGTCCATGTTTATTGAAAGCGAGCCAAAATAATGTGAACCATAGGCAACGGTATGACACACTTTAGGGAGGTGTGAATTGTGCTGTTATCAGATTCATATCAAAATGTGGAAACGCTGGTATTTTTTTCTAGGAAATTGGACCAAAAAATGTACCGACATGCACTTTATCAGGCTGGTAATATAAACGCATATTTTGGGATTGTTCTAATATAATGTATATTCACATTATAACGTTCTTCGACGTACGTTGACCTAAACAAAAAGGGAAAATGATAAACGTCACACTGACTCATTGAATATATTTTGTTTGTCCAGACCGAATTTTGAGATGGTTGAGAATGCGCAAGATTGTCTAGGTATAACAGTATGGCTACAGAGCTGACAGCACAGCTTAGCAAATCTATCAATAAATAAAATGCCATGCACAGTCATAAGATATGCATTGATTGGCCTGAAGAGCACATTTTGATTAAATTTATTTTTTTCATAAGAGATATTTAAAAAGATTGATAAATTATGAGCTTATCACTTTTCGAAATCTTTTTCCAGCCCTCATTGCAGTATTTTTTACATACATGTAGTTGTAATATTCCGTCATCGTCACAATGTCATTATATGGACTGTGCAGTGGAAACTTCAATAATTATTTTAGAAGAATTAATTATATCAAGTTTTTTTATCAAATAAGTTTGTTTAAAATAATGAAATAGGGCTGCCCTAATTTTTCTATTATCATGCAAAGTCTCAACGTTATTATCATATAAACTTCGTAAAAATTTACTAAAATTTGCAGCATGTAACGTCATTTTTAACCTTTCCAACTGACTACACAAATTTATAAATACATACATATATAAGTTACTAAAGTTCACGAAATCAATTAATCTATAGCGTTTAATTGCGCGAGGCATTTGTGCACAAGCTGGCAATTAATCTGGATGGGTGGGCTTGGCTTACACACTAAACTTCTTTGATCTCACTTAATGGCCATGCTGTTTATAACCTTAAAGCTAATAAAAGTATTCCAAAGTCAAGCAACTGATTGTGAAATTCAATTTTAGCAGCTGTCTAATAAGCTTACAAGACGTACATTATATACAACTATAAAGCGCTAAAAACAATTTAAATTTTTTTGAAATAGCATTAACACCTTTTATGCCAATTAATCTGGAAATTGTGATCTGTTTTATTCACTTAAAATATGTCTTAAAATCAGTGGCGGCTCGTGGATATTTTCACTGGGGGTTCACAGTAAAACTGTGCGATCAGAATGGGTATGAGCCTGGCCTTTCCCCTCACATACCTCTCCGCCTCTATATGCAAAAACTGGTTTTCAAAGCCATTTTATATATCGCACATGCGATCGAGAAAATGGCTTTGAAAACCAGCAAACATGAAATGTACCCGAGGCCCAGCTGTCTCGCCTGGGGTTACGTCTTGTTCTGGGGAGGTTGTTGACTATAGCCGGATTTTTGGTTGAAAATTAATCTTTAATATTATTATTTTAATATTTGAGTTTACTTTTTCCTTTTCCTCCTTTTCCTTTGGGGGTTCACGTGCTCATGTGCTCCAATGAAGGAGCCGCCACTTAAATGCAATTAAGTCAGGATCGATGCATTGACAAAACTTGGTATCAGTTTGTGAATGTTATAAGCGTTGATCTATCTATCTAACTATTCTATAGACCAGCGGTCGGGGAACTTTTTTAACCATTACCCCAAAATATTTTTACGTAAGTCGATATTTGG
>JAQGCC010003985.1:0-14027 GCA_034698905.1 Xestoiulus laeticollis
GAAATCATCCCACATTTTTATGTTTTATGTTAAATAAATTGCAAATAAATGTGAATGTTATTGCAATACATATATTATGCGGGATGATTTCGTTTGTTTACTGTAGTTATTCACTAGACACTAGGAAAACTTGTCTGCAAGTCGTCTGCTTGCCTATGTGAATGTCATTGCAATCAATACATATATTATGTAATAGGCTTTGACATTTTACTAAAAATGTTTTTAATAAGTGAAAAATTGTCTACTTTAATTTTAAATAAGCTTTTTTAATCTGTATTATCAGAGAAAATTTTAAATAAATCTTTAAACTGAATTTAAAATCTCATGTCATTTTTAAAAATAGATTTTTGGTAAATTAAACTACATTGACCATAGAGTAACAGAGGATGTTTCTTATACTGAATAACTAGAGTAAACGAATGGAAGCATCACAATTTGTTATGCTTGATGTTCAATAATTTGCAAATAATTGTCAGTATCATTAATTTGTGTGATGCATGTATATTATGTAATAGGCATTGAAATAATTTGAATAAAAAAACCGTTTTAAATATGTGAAAAGTGTGCTTTAAAATGGATTCTATGAAAGGAGAGCGTTTTTGATATCTTATTTCGTTGATTGGAGCACTGCGGTACGCTGCAACAGAAACATTTTCCTATCATTTTGCAAGAATTTAACAAGATTGAAGATTAGCTTTCTATTCCAAAACAATGGCAGCAGCAGCAGCAGCAGCAGACGCGAACACTTCTCTGGTTGCTTAGTCGATGTGTTTTAACTTTTGGCCACCAGGTTTGCCACTATGAAATGGAAAACTCCTCTATTAGAGCAATTATCTGCATTGGATCTTAAGAAGAAGTACCGTAAACGAGATGCGCACGACGGGATACCAAACGGGATTAGGACTTAAGTCCATCCGAAGAATTAAGCAACCTTGGCGCCCACTAGGGCCTGCTGCACCTTCTTTCGGTCGGCCGAGCGAAGGAATCGCGTTAGCACGCTCGACCAATGGTCATTCCGATGCACCGAATTAGCGAAACAACTCATTTGGCCACATTGGAAGCCGGTAAAAAGCGCTAGTTGAAGGAAATAACCCCCATTAATCCTTCTCCGTGCTCGTAAAAGTAGATATGGGAATTCCCATATATGGACCTCGGCGTAAGTGGTTATCTGGTTGTACTGACGTGATGCGATTTAAAATGGCGGGGATGAAGTGGAGGAGGAACAAAGGGACCGGAAGGGACTTCAGGGCGACATCTATCGTCTTAATTAATCACCAGATCCCAGTTGGTTTAAACTAATCTTCCTTAAGCCTCGTCCCCTTGCGCTTTTTGAGTTGTCTTTTCCGCCCGCTGCCCTTTGGGGGCGCTGCTGTAGTTCCACTTCCGCCCTCGTCGTTTACGTTATTAGTTCTCAGCCCGGGAATAATCGAAGAGGGAATTCGAAAGAAAGCCCTTAATTGCACCCGCAGAGAAATCGGAAATCGAAAGCAGGGGGCGGCCATCTTGGGTCAAGCAGCGCCATCTCTCGGGGATCATCGGATTCAGCGACTCTCCATTAATTACAACTACATTGACAGCAGCACTGTTTATTTTGCCAATGCGCATGCGTGAGGACACCGGCAATGGGTTTGTGGTTGAGGGCAGACGACAATTTCGTTATGCTCCTCAAAGACGTTGTGGTATCCCGTTAAAGTAATGAAATTGTCGTCTGCCCTCAACCACAAACCCATTAACGTCGTCTCCACGCCTGCGCATTGGCAAAAAAAACAGTGCTGTCAATGTCGTCAAGTTGAAAGCCGCGTATCCACCAAGTTCCTCATGATACGGTATCAATGTTGCACAAACAAATTTGCCCACAAACACAAACCTGAAACCTGAAACATGAAGTAAGGAAAATGATACTGAAGTATCCGAGTGTCTCCACCAAAATCCTCAAAATTGGGGTTTATGATGTTGTGTGCAATTGATGCCTTATTGTATCGTCACCTTCAGCAATAAATAAATAAATAAAAAAATGAGTTGGGTTTATGGCGCTCCTGCCAAGGAAGGTTCACGATTGTTTGAAAATTTTTGGCACCATTTGCAAACGACGTGAATGGCTGACGACGTGATGGCTGAGCCGTCAGCCGGTATCATTTTTTCCTTTGATCCAGACCGCCTCACGAGCGATCATTGAAATGAATCCGAGTATCATTTTTGAAGCCTCAAAAAAACGTCATAAGTTTGCGGAAACACTTTTTGGTGAGCAAACTTTTTGGCAAATTTGTTTTCGCAACATTGATGCAGTAACGTGAGGAGCTTGGTGGATACGCGGCTATAAGGAAACCTGGACAATTCCTCTATTTCCTGTAGCGACAAAGCAAACTGGCGCTAGTCTCTGAAACCTGGTCCACACAGGTTTAGTGGTTATGCCCATCTAGGCATGCACATATAGGCGGATGAGGGGATAGTGCGATCTTATACTCTTCCCCTTAAAAATCTGGCACTTTACCCCCAAGCCACGTGGCATATTACATGCTGACTGCAGGATAACCAATTGAATTGAATTTTGACGTCAGTCTTACATGCTTACGCAATATTTGCCAAACAAAACATGACGTGTGGACGGCAAGATTGACGTTTTGCATGAACCGAATGAGGTTTGACAAACTCGTGAAAGACTGTGTACGAGCAAAATGCACGATTTTTTTCTGATTCTTTCTGGAACATGCAAGAATGATGAGAAAATATTGCGCTTGGACCGAGCATTATACATGTACATGCATGGAGTTAACTCCAGCAGCCAGTGATTCTCGCGAAAAGGCCTTCGTTTCAGTCTAGACTCTAGGAAGTTGTCGTAAACCAAATTTTTCTCCTTCTTCTAAGCTTGCACGCAATTCGATGCTGTAACTCTACCCCAAAGGATAGCTGAGAGGATAGCTCAGAGGATAGCTCAGAGGATAGCTCAGAGGATAGCTGAGAGGATTTAAGAGCTCATCCCAGAGATCTTCTTCTGAATCGTATTTACATTCGCATTTACAGCTCGTGTTTGGTACGGCGCAAACTACCCTTACTAAAATTGCAAGGCATCTATTTTGTCTTGTATTGGTTTCTATCTAAAGTAGATTTTAGGTATAAAGCGAGTATCAACCCTATGTATCTATAGATATAAGGTGCTAACGGGTGCAAAACAGTACCTTTGGTAGGTTGTAAAAATGATACCTATACTGTAGGTATATTTATGGTTTGCTATTAGGTTATAGATAAGAAACCTTAGCAGGTACCCGTAATGTATTTAATATGTAGAAAATAGGTATCAAATTAATTAGTGTATTATATATATATTCACCTAAGAAGAGCTTGATGCAAATTAACACCCGTCGTTCGTGAGATCTTAATTCTTTAGTTTATGAATTTTTATTATTATTATTATTATTATTATTATTATTCTTATTCTTAGAACATTTTATTCAAGAAAATGAAAAGGCATGGCAAAGTACAAAAAGAACACTATAACAGCCAAAATGGTTTAAAAAATTATAGCGCTACATAAATGAAATCTGCAGTTATGCTTTGATTAATTATCATGATTGCCATTGTAAGTTAATACATTAAAGTTCGTTTTCTAAGAAAGACGGAGGTCACATTAAATGTCGAGCTGTTTAGCCGGCCGATTTTCTAAGGGTAAAAACACGGTGCTAACAGCGATTAAAGAATCGCTTCATTCTAGAATGATTCCTATATAAAGACATACATTAGCTACGATTCGCGATGCACCCGCACATAGTATTGCGGCGCATCAAAGAATACAGCATTACGTGATTCTAGCATGAATCCACTGACACAAACGAGTATAGTGCTATCAGCGAATCAAGAATCGATTCATTCTAGAATGATTCCTAAAGACATACAGTACCTGCAATTCACGATGCACCCGCACATAGTATTGCGGTGCATCAAAGAATTGCGCATCACATCATTCTAGCATGAATCCAGGACACGAACGAGTTTGTCTTTTCTAGAATCATTCCTGCTTTCAAAGATTTCTGATTGGTTGCAAGCCCATTCACGTGATTTTGTCGTCTGCATTATTCGAGTGTGCAGACGAAAAACGGGAAATGCCATGGTGAGCAAACCAATGAAAACTTTTTTTTCAAAAGCAAGATGTTCATTTGCAGTCATTGATTCCAGAAGCATCCCAGATTCATTCTAGAATGAAGCAATTGTTTAATTGCTGATAGCACTAGAGCACCATGTTTTCACCCTTTGTATTTCCTAGAATCAATCTTGATTTTAATGATATTCTGAATGGCATATCGAAAACAAGATGTTCGATCGCTGCAATCATTGATTCCAGATTCATTCTAGAACGAAGCGATTCTTTGATCGCTGATAGCACCATATAGCCCTGTTTTTACCCCTATCTACATACTCTCGATGGTTTCCCATATTTCGTGTGGCGCCATCCGTTGGCTGCGAAAGGAATCCCCTAAGAGGAGGAGGAGCTGCGTTTGGGGGTGGAGGAAGTGGAGCTGCGTGCTTTTTATTAATCCCCGTTTTTTTGAGGTGTTTATTAGCTCGTTTTCGCCAAACTTTTCGTCCAATTTCTAACATCGCGCTTAAAAGATAAGAGCCGATGATGTTAATTACGGCCGAGATAAAAAATTAAAAAAAATGCTGACAGTTTTGAATCGTAAATTGGTTTGAGTCACGTGTCCTAGCTTCCTTCTAATTACGCGTAGCTATATCTTTCCGATCGATTGAACCGGTGTTTACTTAACGGAAGTGCTGTTTAAACCTCAATTAGCCGAGTTTTATGAAGCGCCGTTAGCTCCCCCTAGAAAAGCAGCCTTTTAACGAAGATGGCCCATTAAAAATAGGCGCCGAAATAGTGAGAGAGAGAAAAGCCGCTTTATTATCGTAAATAATAAGGGCCTTAATGACGATGACGTCGCTCCGTTAATTAACGACTCCTTAAAAATAGGCCGTTCGGATAAACGGCATCGAAATGTATAACGGTTAAAACACGCTCCGGTTATTCGAGGTTTGAACCCTTGAAAGGGGGCAAACAAAGCGTGCACCGATGCTATGCGGTGAAGCACACTGCCTGCCTGTCCAGGGGCAGCAGAGTCACTCTCACACACACACACACCCCTTGAAAGGGGGCAAACCACGCCAACACGCGTGCAATGCGGGGAAAGCATTTCACGCTCATTTTCAGCTTTTGCTAATTTTTTCGTGGTTTTTAAGCCGTGAATTTCACCCAGACGTTGCTAACGTAATAACTGTCGCTAATTTAGATAGCATTAAAATCATTCCGCGCATGCGCCGATGCGATGCGTACGAGGGCCTTTTTTTGTTGGATAAGCATGAGATGCAATAAGATATTTTTTCATTATCGTCCTAAGATTTAATGTCTTTACTGCGGAAACCATTTTCGCGCGGAAAAGTTATCGAATATTTTCCAGTTAGGAATCTGTATTTGTATTAAGGGTCAAGATCCAGGAAAAAAGCTGTTTGTTTTCATCCGAATCTAAGCTTAGCGTAACTCAACTTGTCAAAGTTGCTTTATTTTTTGCTTTTTGTCGGATCGCTCATCAAATCTGGAGAGCTTAATATCACGTAGCTAGGCTTATTTCACCACCAAATATAAAAGTCCGTATCCATCACGATGGTCAAAATATCCAAACTTAACTTTCGTATACGCTTCATCTTTCTCCTATAGTAGAAAACTTTTCATTTTTATAACGAGCGTAATGGAGTTGAAAAAACAGGATCCAAATACAGATCAAGTATTACAGAAATGGTTAAAGGTATATGACCATGCCACATTGCATGTAGGGCAGCTAGGGGTTCCTTGCAAAGTGTGCGCCGCGGCGCCCTGGTGCACCGTAGAAAGTAAAGAGGGGCGCCGTGAGTCGATCCTCCATTCTTATAAATATAATAAAACTCAATTTCATGTTGTGGATGTTTTCATTTTTAGGTGCCTATCTACCTAACTACTATTATTGTAATGTAGAAGGTAATCAGGGTTGATAGTGTTTAAGCGTTGAACTTAGTAAATCCAGTTGAAGCACGCGGCCGAGAAAAATATAAACAAACGTACTTCCAATACAACCGATGTATATGAATAATTGCAAAGTTAAAACTTTAAAAACTTTAAAACATTTAAAATTTATAAGATCACTATAAAATTACTATAAAACATTTCAGAATACTATTATTGTAGGTAGCTATTTCTTTCGACTATAAAATATATATAGTCGCTATATCTATAAGTATATAGGGCGCCGTGACATAATACTAAACTTGTAAGTGCGCCGCGGGCTGAAAAAGATTGGGAACCCCTGATGTAGGGGGTTCATGAGACATATTAGTCTGCATTAGTCTTAAGATTTGATACATTTGAAAAACAAGTCTTAAGATTAAGACGTATACTTATAGGCAGCAAATTATTAGTTATACTTTGATGTAGAATGACACGAAACACTATAATCGTGTATATTTTCTCCCTATTCCATAAATGCTGTTTAAATGTGTTGTTTTTCCATTTCCTTCGTATATCTACAGTATATATAATGGTGGTGCTTTAGAGCTATAGCTATATATAGCTATAGCTAGGGCCTGCATGGAGGGAATACGTGTTTGCGCTCGGTTTCTTAATAGGACCGCCGTGGCATTCAAATGGACAATTAAACAGCCGGAGACATAGCTCATTAATTACGAACTTGTTTCCTTAAAATCGATCGCTCGATCTACAAAACAAACAAAAAACACTGCACACTAGCTCTTAAAGCAGCTCGAAGGCCGCCATCTTGAAGAACCAAACTTCAAAGCAAAGAATCGAGTATCGAAATGAAAAGCGTGAAATTAAAACTCGCTTCCGGTTTCACGTATCGCGCCTATACTGTACGAATTGTCATTCCATTTGAGCACTTCCGGTCGCCTTAAGGATGATCGGAATACAGTCGGCTCTCGATATAACGAACCCCAAAGGGATGGGGCATTCGTTCGTTGTCCTATGTGGGGATAGTGAATTAAAGAACCATCCGAACCGTTAGTTATATACTTAGAGGCTAATAAAGTTACTTAAGGCATTTTAGTCGTTATATCCACTCTGTTCGTATAGCGGCCGAGAGCCGACTGATGTATAGTAGAATTTGTTTGCTGCATATAGGCCTTGGCACCTGCATGTTGACTACATATATATTTGAAATACTCGCGCTTAAGAAAAGTTGACATTTTTTGAATATTTCCGCATGAATTGCATGCAAAAGGTCCTTGCATGGCGTATACATTACATGTATACAATTGCATTGATTCGGGTGTATAGCAATTCTAACTCCCTTCGTCCGTGGTGCACATACATGTATGTTTTATACTATCGCAAGGACGTGAGTGACGTCCCGGCCTGCAGCATGTTCAGTTAACGATCAATTATTTAATCGCTCGATTTAGGCCGTCTAAATCCTGAGGGAGAAACGTCCGTTAAATCAACATGTGCACAGGCGTATAGCTCGGCTTTTAATCAATTTGCGTCGCCCGTGCATGCAGGACGAAAAGGTAATTAAACCCTGTTCCTATAGGACGGACCTAGAATAATAACAATAATCCCAGCTCCTTTCTATATACATGTACCTTTAATCCTCGTTTAACTACACTACGAGCGAGATCAACTATAGGATTAAACAGAAACTTGCCAATAAGCGCGAAATTCATCCATATATATATAGATACGCGATATTAGACGTATTAGGTTTTAAGCTGATTCGTGAAACGTATATGGCTTTCTTCTTAATCGAGCTCTATATAAGTTATAGCAATACTTAATTGTTTATGATATATAATATAAGGTTAAGAACGGAGGTTATCTGATTTGCGAATGATTCATTTCCTATAGACAAGAAATCGGATAAAAAAGAAGCAGCAAAAGATAAAAGTGCTGATATCAATTGGATGTCTAAAATACAAGGATGGGTTAAGCCAGAGTCTAGACACATTTTCGTTGTTTACTAAAAACGGAAGATACATAACTTCCGTTTTCGCTTTTATTTCCGCAATTTAATTTCGTATGTATATAGTTAGTTATAACATTTCCGAAATGTGTAACTTTATTAGAAAACTAAACACAAATAATAATCGTTAATGTGTCAAATCATACGGCTTTAAAAGTCAATTTCTATACTACAATTGTATATCGTGATACACACAAATAGGGCACAACGCAGATCCATAAATTGATTAAACAATAAACGAACCTTTATCGTTCGTTTAAAAATGATATTACCAACTACAATTTGTACATGACGTATACAATTGTATAAAACGTGCGTGTGAAAACCGGTGCTTATGATATCCAGTATATATATCTATATCATATAATTTGTAATATTTAATCCCAACATGAACGCATAATAGGTTAATATAAGTTTTATTAAATTTCGATTCGGTATTTGTATGAAAGGTCAATGGAATGTTTATAGGCCTTTTTCTTTTTTTGTGTGGGTCATGTGTGTACGTGTCTTCCATGGCGTACATCATGTGGATGATGTACGAGGCGTGCTAATTCATCAATCTGGATGATAAATTCGCGAGTGAGAGCTAGGGACATTTTTTGTGTGTTGAATTAAGCTCTTCTTTCGCCAACTTCAATTAAGAAACAAGTCCTTTTATTAACTCCGAGCAATGGGCGCTAACACTCTATATTGTTATTTCGTTAAACCATCCACACAATGGACATGTACACGTTTATAGAGAATGTCCAGATGGTCCAATATAGCTAGGATTGCGTGTATTAATAAAAATTGTATAGCGATGCTATAGTGTATATGGTGATGTGTTTTTGAGAATCCTCCGGCGTCTATTTATTATGTATACATTTTAACGGTAATTGATTAAGTAGATGGGCACGGAGAAAAACGCACAAAAATCACGTTACCAATTTAATGGCGAAGGCAGATCGAGGTCACTCGATATAGGACCATGCCCTTTTGAAATGGATATTTCGTATGCGCAGTAGATTCATAGAAACACAATAGAAGTAAGAATTTTGGATAGATTTTGCGTATACTAATACCATGACATTCCTCTACAATTTTTGAAGATTAAAAAAGGACTGAAAAAAACTGTTTTGAAATGGCCTCTGTAATAAAAACATCACCGATGAACGGCAAATATCTATAGAAACAGTATACGAGATGTAATTACAGTTTAATCGAGTTTGATAAAGTTTACACACAAAGTATACGCGAACATCATTTTAAATTTTAAAAAAGCAGAATGATTTTATTTAAAAAGCTATATCTGCTGCAGTTATGAGATGGCGTATACACATTTCATGAAAACCTATAGGAGCATAATAAGGTCGTAAATAGCACTTCGGCCTATAGCTCTCATTCGATGCAATATCCCGATTCAATTTCCTCTAAAATTTCGTCTATTTTTTTTTTTTTTTTTTTTTTTTGTTAGCATGAGAATAATGGCCTGCAGCTGAGCAGCTCCCTCTATAAAGCTCTTAAATCCCGCTGAAAATGAAACGGGAAAATCGTTTATCATTTTCAAAGTCCGGCTTTTTGTCCATGCATGCATGGACTGAGAAAAACATTGTACTGCCATTTTAATCAATTTTGAAACAAAAAGAAAAGCCCTTCCTTGTTAATTAGAAACCTCGCTACATGTCAGTGTCTTTCAATACCTAATCCAAAATGTCTTATACTCTACAGTAAAACTTGTTAAAATTGACCAGCCTAATCTTTATTACATGTAATGTAGGCCTATATTACAATTGGAATTAGGATTATCCTTTAGTTAGCTTACATGTATAGGCTATACATATAAAGTTTAATTCAATTCATTTCTGCGTTATTCAGCCCGCAAACGCGTCGTTTCAATTTGCGTATAAGTATAGAACCTCGATTTTATGAACTAACTGGGGCCAGAGATAATTAACCGAGGTTGAAATTCTAAAAAAATAGGAAATAAGTCAATAAATTCTTCAAAGTTATTTTATCACATTTAATACACGTACATGTATATGACTTTTGTAGGGCAGTTTTCAAAATTCATATGAGCAAAATCTTGTTTCACCATCTTGATTTATTTATTGTCAAAGCCAAATCCCATGTATATTAATTTAATTCCATGTATTAAATTCAGTTTCTCAATTAAGGTTATGAGGCCCTTGCCAGCCAAAAAATGCACCGTGTGGTCGGCAGGAGCAATTATACGTGCGGATAAGATAATTTATAAGAGGGTTCATAGAATAGATCGAGGTTTTACTGTAATATATAAGCCGCTGTTTTTTTCCTATAAACAAACCTTATATAGGGTGGGATCTTTTTCAAATTCAATATCCTTAATCTTTGATAGGCAATGCACTTGTACGTGCATGGCTCTTTTTTTAAGATATTCAGTTTGATTTGCATCTCATATATGCATCCGAGCTTTATAGATTTCGTTCGTCTCAGTGACGTTGGTTTGTGAATAGAGCGCCATGCAGATCGACAGATGCATGCATGTACATGTACATGTACATGCAGTGTACAATTGCATATGCATGCAGTCGAATGTCATCGCGTTCAAAGCCAATATTGACGTTCGCATCTTCCCATTACGCCGTGTAAACCCCTTTAATTCCACCGTGTTACGTTTTAATTCAATTAGCGGCTTAGAGAATGATTCCGCGGGGATAATGCCACGCGCGGATAGGATAGGATGCATGCGCTATATACAGTATACATATACAGACACTCCACGTAAACTAACATAAACCTACCTTAATTAATATCACAAGTTTAGGAGCGTGCAGATGTGCCTACATACTGCATGAGGCGCTTGCTATAGGGCGCCATTCGTAGCACCGTACATGTTATGCCGGAAATTCAATTCAATTCAAATCAGTAACCAACAAATGCATAATATAGTTGTACCCATCACTCATCTTCAATCTTATCATATGGCTTAACCGTGGATCTGGCAATTTTGTGTGTAAAATCCATCATAAATTAGTATTTGATTCGATTTAAATTGGTACTATGATTTGAAATAAAAGCTGGAGTAGTTTCAGTATAGTAGCGGAGTTTTCCTTTCGTATACGGGCTGCTAACTTAATCAACTGTTAGTTGGCCTGTTGCGCGTGCGGAGTGAGTGACGTTCTCCGTTAATGTTTTATTGATTGTTCATTAAATAATCTCTGGCTACCTTTTCGTCCTCTCGGCTGCGGACGTACGTGTACGTGTACGTGTACAGGTCCTATACATGTATAGCGTGATTGATGAGGCCTGGCTGCGAACCAATTTGTCATCATTCTCATTCGGCCGAATCCAGATTAAAATCCCACCGTTTAATGGGACCCCGGAGAAGCGGTGACAGTGATAAACTCACCACGTGCTTTTCATTTCGTTTAGTATAACAACAAAAAAACTAGAAAAAAACCTCCCTGAACAGGATCGATGTCGTGCTTTTAATAGTGGCCGTGTTTTCAGTACGTGCCATTTTTTTTCCTCCGTCTATAAGCTGTTATTGTGAGCTCGTCATTTCGATTTTGATCTTCGTCAGGGATCCCAAACACGCGTCTCGTAAGGGGAATCCATCATTTTTCACAACTGTTTTGACGTTTGAATGAAAGTGAGAAGATTCGGAAACACCCTGTACGCGTACTAAGGCACATGAATTACGTGAGGTTAAATATAATTATATTTAGCCGTTTTGTCAGCATTCAACTCTTTGGCTGGCGTAAAACCGTGTCACACGTATCACGAACAACCTAAAAAAAAACTCCTTCGCGTCTTGGAATCTGAAATAGGGGAGAGATGCGGTAGATTCACACGCTTCCAAAGCCGATAACAAAGTGCAAAGCAAAAAATTTATTATCATTATTATTATGCATCGGTTTCGTAAATTTCACAATTTTTGGTTCGCTTTCGCTCGGAATAGCCGAGCTTTATCTAATAAGCGCAAACGATAAGAACGGCTCGTTTATAAGATTAGCTTTCGTGGCGATCTCCTTTTTTCGATGTGCGAGCACTTTTTTAACTAGCTTTACGTCATATTTACAAAATGTTCGCTTTCGTTGACGCAAAAGGAGGAGGATGATTTAATAGTCGTGATCCGTATAAAATATATATATATATGAGATCGATTATGACGAGCAAAAATAAAATTATAGCCATTGCCGACAACTTGTGGGGAATATGGCGGCGAATTTTAAAACTACCGCTATTTGAAACGACTAAATCGTGCCTGCCTCGGACAAAACGTCGGTGCATTTAAACGAGACAATCACCAGCAGCCTCAGTCGGTCTGCTTTTCAATTCACTTTTAATAACCAATTTTATAGAATTTCTCTTTCGACGATACTTATTTTTAACTGAACTATTTCAGGAAATGCCGAATTTTTTGTTAACAGATTTGACAAATGCTAAAACAAAATACATTTCTTTTAATATAAAAACTCGAAAGTTAAAACGTTTTGCAAATTTCTAATTCCTAATAAATGATGAATTCTTATCACGCTCGCAATTTAATGTACTGAAGTTGAAAATTTGACGGAGAGAGGCAGAAGCGCGTCATAATACGACCGTCCAATGGCACGCGTATTTTGGATTCGTAGACAATTTCGTCCGAGGAAACGAAAGAATCGTCACGGGGAAAATGAACACATTTCGTATCGTAAAAAGGCGGCGAAATTTACAGCATTACGACCCAAGCTTTATTTGGCAACTTCATCGCGTCTAAGTTTGGTTTATAATAGCGTAAATTTCGAGCTCCTTTTCTGCGACGAAAACAAGCACTCCACGATGTAAATAACGTTTCGTAAACAAAATTTTACATAGGTCTCGAGGCGTACAATTGATATTAGATGATATTTTTGCACGATTGCAAAAAAAAAAGGCTAGGGCTAGGGAGTGCTGCCATTTCCTTGTAGCGTAGGAGGAAGGACAAAACGAGGGTAGTGATGAAACGGGATGTCCGTGCAGCCCTGGAAAACAAAAGAGCGATTAAACCATTAGCGGCTAAACGTCTCTGACGTTAGAATAAAGATGAACTGCAACGGCGCGCTAATCTTTAGGGTTTCGCAACTTCGTCGACTACACAGTTTCTATAACCTTGTCTCGTATGTTCTTCCATAACAATTATTGAAATACAGAGTCCACTAGATCAATGTTTGTTAACAAATTGTACTCTATTTAACATCTGCGTTCAAATTGCTTCCAAAAGACTGAATTCTTTAAAAAGGCATGACTATTTTCGAAGAAAAGGGAAGTTGTCAGTCTTTATCACGTCGACTTTCTCCTAGTTCTTGGTACGCATTAATTGGGACTGCCTTTTTAGCGGGACGATATCGTTATACGAGATCTTCTAACCAGTTCACTTCCCGATTAAACGGGAATTGCCACCGCAATTGCGCAAGACGCAGAAGCGTTACGGAAATAAAAACGAGGAATAGTGGAGCGTGTTGAAAGCAAGAATTTTATTTAAAACTACGAACGATCGATCGACTCCCGAGGAAATGGTTTTGTTTCACGGGCCGTGTTTTACCTGAGAAATGGAATGAACAGGTTCTGAATACGTGCTCGACACTTTGGGCAGGTTGTGGTTTACTAAAACGTGGCCGACGGGAGAACTGCGGCTATTCAAGTCCGAATGGCTCATAGCACCTGTAAAAGTCGAAAAAGTTAAGCGTCAATCGGACGATCTCGAGGGTGCGAATTGAGAACATCGAAACTGTCGTATTCACCTGACTTGTTGCCGCTGCTGTTGGTCGGAGGAGGATCCACGTTCCTGTGCTGAGCTTTTTTGTAATGAATATCTTGAAAAGAAGCCGCGATCCCTTCTAAATACACTGGGGAAAAAATATCAAGAATGAAACGAGATTACGTTAAAGGTCTCCCGACCGAAGCCCTTTCTTAACTTATTTCTAATTTACAATATGAACCTGTTGCAATTTCTTAAATGTAAATAAAATGGCCTTTAAGGCGCGTTTACACCGCGCGAAAGTTTTACGAAAACCAGACGACTGTGGCAAACGAGAAAAACGATGCTAAAAA
>JAQGCC010003986.1:0-14025 GCA_034698905.1 Xestoiulus laeticollis
TTTTTTGACTAAAAGTTGTGACATAACGCCATGGATGACTCCCCCCCCCCTCCCCTGTCACAAAAAGCTGGACCCCCCCACAAGCGTGACAGCATTTATGCATGGCCCACCACGTGACGTTTCTTTATGCTTATCTCTAAACATGATACCCCATCACCATTCCTTATAACTGGCCCTTGAGTTCGAGCTTACCCTTAAAAGTCATTGATTTTTTGAACTTGAAACCTGTACCAGTTCAACGGTACGTATTTTAACCCTGGTCTACACGTAACGTTTTGTCGCCAGTCTTGCATGACCGTGACCACAAAATCATTACTGACAACATAAACGTCACTTGTGGACTGTCATCAACTTGCAATTGAAAAAAAAAAAAACAATATGGGGAAACGCATGCATGTTTTGATTCTCGATTGATAATAACGCAAATCACGAGCTGCACTCGAGTGAGGAATGTTTTTTCCACTCGAGAAAAAGTTGACCCAAGACGAGCAAAACAAAACTCCCTCGTGTATACCTGCGTCAGTTGGCGTATACCGAGGGGTGAGGTCATACCCCTGTTGTTCGTAGCTAGCGTCTCTGGCTGCTGCCTGTCGTTGGCATCACGCCACTTTCCCGACCAATCAGGACGGGGGTAGCATAGTCCGTTTGGCTCGCCTCTTTAAATAAGGCACGCAGACCCTCATTTTGCTCATAAACACAAGTGAGGTTTTCAAGGCAGCTTCTAGTTTACAAATTTGCTCTTGTGAAACGTGTCTGAAGGATAAAAGGCGTTTTTATTTTATTTTTTTTACCGGACGTTGGACAATCGGCGATTTGGTTCTTTTTTGATATTATACATCAATTTTTCGTGTTTCGATCATCACCCAGTTCAATCCAAATGAAGGTCGAAGTGCCTGTTGACGTTAAAAACCAAACGGCCCGGCTTGGAGTAAGTAATCATTGCCTATCTTAACTCAATGTGTAGGCCTACTAAATACAGTTAATATGTGAATATGTCAATGGGGAACATGTTTTTTTGATCAACAAAACGAAATTTGTCTTGGGTTTCTACTTTGAATTTTTTGGGTCATTGGAGCCCCTGTTTCCCTAACTGGTTTTCTTAAAATAGACCCACACCCCAACTTATAACGCCTATGGCTGTGTAGGACTGTAGGGGCCTATAAGCAGTGGGTCTTGTATTTAGCCTCCTGTTTCCATGTTTTATAATGCCAGCGTAGTTCTTTTACAAAATAGCCCCATATTGGCTGTAACTTTTGGGGCTTTAAGTAAAAGTGGATCTGCCCATTGACTAATTTAAACTTTGTTTTGAGTGACAACATCTTGATGGATTAAGCTTTAAAGACATATAATACTAATGGCCTGAATTCGGGTCATTGGAATCCCTATGCAAATACCTGGATATTTCACTAGAAACAACATTCCCCAATTGTAGCCTAGGGATATTGGCGTCCAAACTAAACGGCGGTGAATCTGCTTATTAGTTCTGTATTAGTTGTTTTTATTGACAAAATTTAAAAGGAACAGACAATTTGCTCATAAGACAACCACACCTCTAATAATCAAAATTGCCAGAATTTGGGCCATGTTGCCATCAATGCCTGGATAGTTTTAAAAATGCCTCAGTTATTTTGGCCTTTTACCCCAATGTGATTTTATTTTTAGTGACAATTTAAAAGAAATTCAAAAAAGGATACCTCAACTAGTCAAATTCTAGATTCAAATCTTTAAGTTACCTAGACTTGTCATTGAGGTGTTTTCTACGTGAATTTATCGGATTATTCGAGCTAATTGTTTACCACCTATCTTATCACTAAAAAAACGGTGACTTAATTAAAAGGAAGTTTGTAATTCTTGTAATTCTCCTGCATTTCCCAAGGTGTGAATCCGGATATTTTGGCGCTTGATGACGCTGGCCTCACGCCCATGCCTCGCCATTGGTTAAATCCCTATTGGGAAAGTGAGTCACGCGTTCGCTGCCGTCGATTGCGCAAGCGCACGAGGTTTTGGTGTCACGCCACTGACATTTTGGGAAGTCCACGTTGCACACAGCACTTGGCTTCCCTATATGCTCGAATGCCTTTTTGAGCAAGCGTTCTTGGGCGTTGAACCGTGGCGACTTGGATTTGCAAACGTGGCCTGCTGCTGCTGTTGCCTGCCTGATGGGGGATAGGTGATGGCGTGATACTAGGTCGACACAGATTGCAATTCAAATTGATGGCGTGATGCGGTTTAAAACAATGCCATTGGCTGGCGAGCAACATGTGCAACATACCTGAATAGAATTGCTCTGGAAACGAAATGTGGAAACCTTGGCAGTTTTTGCAGACACTTGTTTCCTGAAGATTGTTTCCCCGGAAACATAAGTGTCCTACAGTCCACGTTAAAATAAAAATGGCATGTGGCCAGGGTTACCAGTGGTATATTCCCTATTCTCTGAAAGTCTTATATGTCCATTTAAATATGGATGTGGTCCGTAGTTTCCTCAAGCTTGGAAGTCGGGGAAAAGCTGTTTAGTAATGATGTTTGTGAAATTCAAAGTAAATGTTAATGTGATCTCGCCATGGCCTGTTATATCACTAAAGTAAAGATTAAAAGTCTAGACTGCCTTGCAGGAATGGGGAATTTCCCTTTAAACTCTTGTGGCGTTGGTTTATGTGAATAAGTAAATAATTTGATACATTATTTTAAAAATAAAATTTTGTCTACTCATAGGATTGTTTAATGGATTAAATATTTGATGACTTATTAAAAAATTATTTTAATTAGACATAACTTGGAGTAAAAATTTGAATAATGCTATCACATGTTGATGTGGTACATTAAGTAAATATTATAAACAATTTGTGTGAGCAGGTTGTTAAGGTTATTGACATATTTCTGAATTTTCAATCGTCGGAATGCTAAGGAAAAACTACTTTAACTATTCAACTTGTGAAGGCAGTGAAATTCATAATTGCTGTTTAGGGAACCCTGTTGAGGTGTCAGGACATATTTTTTTACAGAATAAACATTATAGAAAGCATTAAAGTAATTGATCCTGATTTGAATGAGCCCTTAGTGTCTTGAGTTCGTTTTTAAGACATGCAAAAGATTTAGTTTCTGTGAAATAGCATCTGAAATCCTTATTTCTAGGCTTCAATCTGACAGATTTTTAGTAAATCCAGATTATGTGATTAAATTATTGTGCAGATTTTTAATCGACACCAATTTTCTTTTACAGAGCTTTGATGATGTCAGGGTATCGCGCTTAACTAAAGATGGAGAATATATCCAGTATGTCTATGAAGATTGCCGGACTTTGTACGACGTGTTCCGCAGAGGAGCAGGCATCAGTGGTAATTATTCTTTTGATGCTTGATGCTGTTTATAAAGTACTAGTTAAAATGCAATGGTGCCACGTTAAAAACTTGTAAGACTGATCGTACTGTTAGAAGAATTCTGGTTAAATGACTGCTGCATATCTTACTAATTTTAAATTTTTAAGATGCTTAACGCACTGAATCGTTCGGTAACTGCATCCTTGCTTCTACTTAACTTTGACTTTAGAAAGTAGGCCAGCTTGCAGTTTCTCGTATTCTCGGTTGCGTATTCTGCTATAACTCGGCTTTTTTTTTGCGTTGTTGGTGGATTAGTAACCCCAATTATTTTAAAAATAGGAAGGTCGGGCTGACGACATGCCAAGGGAAGCTATTTTTTTAACTGCTTCAAAAATGGCATAATGATCACAAATATCAGTGTGAGCTGGTCTTAACTCGTACATGCAGGTTTTCAATGTAATTAAATTCGCCGAGGAATCCATAGTTTCCGAATGACGTTTAGGAAAATTGTGCAACAGACAGTTAACGCGGCTTTATTTCCAAATTGCGATTAATGCTGCTTTCGATTTTCATTAAAATGCTAATATTAATTGGCCATTACACAATTTCTGTGAAATTTGAATGCGAGGCTCTTGAAAACAAATGTGCAAGTTTTTACAGAAGCATTAAATTGAATTTTTGATTTCAGGTGATAGAAATTGTTTTGGATGGAGAGAGGGAAAAGACAGTCCATACCAATGGATTTCATACAATCAGGTAGGTTTTAAGACTATTGTGTAGAAAATGTCGTTGGTGCTAGGAACGCTTTGTAATTTTCTTCTTGCTTTTTCAGTCACTGAAGCGAATCAAGAACATGGGTTCTGGGTTACTCGAGAAAGGCTTGAAAGCAAACCCGAAAACCTATGTCGGCATCTACGCTCTAAATTCACCAGAATGGGTCATTACCGAGCACGCTTGCTACACTTACTCAATGGTCATAGTTCCCTTGTACGACACCTTGGGACCCGAAGCTTGCGCGTACATCATCGATCAAGGTAGGCTACGGACATCACCGAATTTCAGATTTTGACAGTTCTTTTCTCGTAACTTACCATGGTGGTTTTTATTCTTCAGCTGAAATGACTACTGTGATCTGCGACAGGGATGACAAGATTAACTTCCTGTTGGGCAAAGCTGACTTGACACCCACCCTTAGATGCATCATTCACATTAAAAAGGTGTCTGCGGACACTATCCAGAAGGCCAAGGACCACAACATCGAACTGATCTCGATGGAGGAGGTGGAGAAACTCGGAGAGAGGAATCCTCACGAGCCAGTGGCAAGTTTTTATCTTGATATGCTAGATTTTAATTTTTTCGTAAGCTGTAAGGCAGTTTCTAAAAGCTATACTTTTTTTCCTCGTAGCCCCCGAAGCCCAGCGATCTTTCGACCATTTGCTACACGAGTGGCACGACCGGAAATCCCAAAGGCGTCATGTTAACGCACGAAAACGTTGTGGCTTGTGTTTCTGCTGTCGGCATGCAGCTCGGCGAGCACCGGCCGTTAACGGACGATGTAATGATATCGTTTTTACCTCTGGCGCACATGTTGGAGAGATGTTGTGAGGTAATTTTCTATAAAATATCGATATGCTTAGATCAAAAAGTGTCTGGAAGGAGTGGGTGCAATTTGCTGGCATCCCAGCCGTCCTATATTTCCTATGAATTTCTATATTTTTAATGTCGTCCTATGTTTTCTTAATTTTTCCTGTATTTTCATTAACTTTTATACGGAATCGTAATAACCAGGGTGACAAACAAGTGGTTGAGATACCTGAATTTGGAAACTAGCACTGTTTCTTACCTGTTTTTGCGTCTCGCTTTTGCAGGTTGCGCTCATGATGGAAGGTGGCAGCATTGGCTTCTTCCAAGGCGACATCAGGCTACTCATGGACGACATGCAGGCCTTGAAGCCCACTGTGACGCCGGCCGTTCCCCGGCTTCTGAACAGGATATACGACAAAGTGAAGGGATCTACAGACTCCAGTTTCATTAAAAGGAATCTCTTGAATTTCGCCCTCAAGTCAAAGGAAGCGGAAATCAGCAAGTAAGCACCGGGATTCCACCTTTGATCACGTCTGGGAATCCGCACTGTCGTTAGTTTATCTAACGAGCCTTTACCGTTCTAGATGCATCATCCGAAACAACAGCATCTGGGATAAATTGGTCTTCAAGAAGGTCCAAGACGGAATGGGCGGCAGAGTTCGTCTGCTCGTGGTTGGATCTGCCCCGTTGTCCGGCAATGTTCTCACCTTTATGCGATGTGCCCTTGGATGCCTGGTAAGCTGAAACCCCTTGACCACTAGCCTGATCTTATCGATGCCGGCGGTGAACTAACGAAACTTTTTCTTCAGGTTATCGAAGGTTACGGTCAAACCGAATGCGTGGCACCTTGCACCCTGACGGTACAAGGAGATTGCCAACCGGAACACGTCGGGCCACCGTTGCCCTGCTGCGGAATAAAGCTCGTGGATGTGCCCGAAATGGAATACTTTGCATCTGACGGCAAGGGAGAAGTTTGCGTGAAGGGCTTTAACGTTTTCCGAGGCTATTTTAAAGACCCGGTCAAGACTAAGGAGACGCTGGATGAGGATGGTTGGCTTCATACTGGGGACATTGGCATGTGGTTAGCTGTAAGTTGAAATCTTTCGCAATATATTGGTTCTATCTTGATTTGAGTTTGATTTTTACGGTTCTGACCAAATTGCTTTGGTCTTTTTCAGAATGGCACACTCAGGATTGTTGACCGAAAGAAGCATATCTTCAAATTGGCACAAGGCGAATACATCGCACCAGAAAAGATAGAGAATATTTATATCAGGGGCTCGCTCGTCTCTCAGATTTTTGTCCATGGGGAGAGCTTAAAGGTAAGCGAACAGAAACCCCTTTTGTATGTCGCCCGGATTCTTGTTTCGTGATCTTGTCTAATAAATTTTTTTCCCCGTTCAGTCTTGCCTGGTTGCAGTCGTGGTTCCGGATCCGGAGTCCCTCAAAAAATGGGCGCACGATAAGGGTCTGCAAGGAAGCTATGCCGAACTTTGCTCCAATTCTTTACTAAAGAAGGCCATCCTCGACGACCTGACGTCGCTGGGCAAAAAATCCGGCCTGAAGTCGTTCGAACAAGTGAAAGACATCTACGTCACGTCCGAAGGTTTCACGGTGGAGAACAATCTTCTAACGCCAACGTTGAAAACGAAACGTCCAGAACTGAAGAAATACTTCACACCTCAGATCGAATCGATGTACAGAGTGTTGGCATGATCGCTTTGAGCACTTGTATAAAAAAAGGCATAGGTTAACTCTGGGGTCGTATCCCCCGGAAGCTGAAAAGCGAAAGTACGTGCTACCGTAATTCCGTTAGTTTTTGTAAACACTGTGCTGAAGTTTATTTTTCTCTCCCCTCCTTTTCCATTGAGATTAATTTGCTGGTGTTAAATTTCGACCTTCGGTAGAATCAAATCCTTGGTTTTATACCAAAATAACTTTGTTTTTGTAATTGGACGATTGCCTAAACATCATACACGTGAACTTGCCTCTAAAAAGAAACTAATCGCACAGAATTTTGCATACTTTGGGAACGAGTAGCGCATAGTTTAGTTTTCACGACAGAATCTTCACCTCGATGAAACGATTTACATCGATGACATTCCTCGTCTTAGCAAATTTCGTGAATTTTCTATCTGAAAGCGTATGTTAACAGTACTTAAGCTTTCCGAAGGAGAGCTTTGTTGTAAAGTTTTGTAAATATTTTTCTCCGCTGGCTGTATTTCTGCTTTGTGCTAATGTGTCGTTGAAATAAGGGGGGCCTCTAAATAATATTTTTAATGTTAATTTTTTGCAGATTTAATCATTGTAAATTTGGTGAGACTGTTACGGTACTCAGTAATGCTTAAGTCAAGTTCTGATTTTTTGTTGCATATCTGCAATGCCCATGGGAGCAAATTAGTTATTTCTTTGTATAAAACTAGTCACTTCCCTAATATCCACCAGTTTTAATATTTCCTAGTATCGATTCAATGTGTATATTTATTCTGAATACTACTTGACAGTATTTTCTTTTGTAAATTGCATTTGTGGAGCTTTTGAGGGGGTGGGTAATTGGGATTCGTAAAGCATCATTGCCAATATGTCCAGGATTCATAGTCCACTCGTGCAATTGTCCCCGATTGTGTGTAATAAATCTTAACTTGATATAATTTATGAAAACGTGGTGGTGTTTTATTGGAATGCGTTCTCTAGTAGCTGGAATGGGACTCTTTTAAGTTATAGCAATACAGTAAAACGTGTGAATAGTGAACCTCTGAAATTGCAGTAACTTGTGGTCTGACCAGATCGATTTCATACAACAAAATTAACTATGAAATGCTGCATTCCTCTGAACAGCACAACTTTTGGTTTGGGCCCAGTGGTAATGTGTGCTATTCACAGGTTTTGTTGTAGGATGTCTAAAATCATGAAACAAAGAGGTCAAAAGGTAGAATATGTGCAGAATCATTATTCATAGTTTATGTGGTTGTTAAAAAATTCGGCTGTTGCGCGGATGTCATTGTTTAATTTCAATTATGCGGAAAATTGATGTTAGAAATTATGCAACTATCAAGTTTTGAAAATATTTATCTTTAATTGCTGCAGTTTGATGTGGTAATAGCAGACATCTGTTTTCTTTGGATTGCCAGTGTTAATGTAAGTTTTTATTTTTTCATAATATTTTAGCTGACCGAGAGCAGGATTTTTAGTTTGATAACTGAAGATCATCTTTTGTTTTATTCCTAGATGTGTAAACGTAGCAAGCTGGTGTTGATGAAATTACTCGAATTTTATGGAACCAGCCACTGGAGAGCTAAATGCATGGAAATAAAGACGTGAATATATTTAAAATTAAAAATTTGGTAAATATTGAAAACTTTTCATAAATTACATGTCTATGTATGGACAAAGTTAGCACATTTAGCATGTATTTCTTATCCTATATGCCTATATATCCTATATAACCTACTTACAAGGCCTGCATTTGAGGCTAGAAAATAGCACAGGCGGCTAAAGTAAGCTTCTACCAAATTAATTAATTTGCCAATAAATATGCCTAGAGAATAAGTCATCAACAAATTCAAACATTGGAAATTCATACACCTGAAAACTGTATTTACCTGTAATTTGTCTCCTTTTGCAAGTATAACACTGGACTGATCATTGGTAATTTCAACAGAAACTGCTCCACTCATGACTTCAAGTGTTGTATTGTAAAGGTCAGGATGAATGAGGTTTTCCAAAGTCATCCCTAAAAGTTAAGTTGTCAAGGTTAGTATTTTAGATCACCAAGAATTTTCAAGGTATAATAATATTTATTGTATCCCTGTGGACATAAATGTATTTGAAACCTGGAAAATCAGCCACAAATACAACAATTGGCTGGTTTCCTGCATGGCTTTCAAAGTATCGAGCCTTTTCCATCATCTCATTTCTGTTATCTGAAAATTCGGTCAGTAATGGCATAACCCACTGAGTTTGACGAAAAGGTGACCACTCGGATGTCAAAATGTCTGTTGCAGGATCGAAAACCCTGTGGAGAAAGATTTTGATATATTACAAATTTCCATTTATTGAAGTGGATGCAATTGCTCACCTTTGCTGAAATCTCTCGTTTAAAGACACCCAAACGTCCAAAAAAATCTCAATGTCTTTTATCTGGTAGACGCCGAGAGTCTTCTGGACACACTGGCCAAATTGTTTTGCCATTCTGCCGTACCGTGTCCAACGGTCTCGGGAAACAAATTTCTTAATAATACAAGAAAGGATTATTAGTGAGAAATTTTTAAATGCCTCATGAACTGTTATGTGTGGAATGTGATCACTTCTGGATCCAGGTAATATTGTCTTCCAGTTTGCTTTTCTTTGATGAGTACACGTGAATGCAAATTTTGCCAAGAATGGACCATCATATCCCAAGAATAACCATACAGACCATTCGTCCAATGGTTGTAGCCCTACAGCATTTAAGACGGTTTTAAACACTTTTTCTAAATTAAAAACTGGTTCACATTTAATTGTTTTTGAAAATCGTCACCTCTGTAATAAAATGGGAGAATGGTAGAAACCCTTGAATTGAGAGATGTATCACAAATAAGATTACTGCAATGTGGTGTCTTTTTTTGGGTTTTGATTTCTTGATGTACAAATTAGATCTCTGAAAGTATACAGTATAAATGGTATTTTTTGTAGAGTAAAAGCCTCGATTTTAATTATACTCTAACATACAGTAAAATTCGTTTATAACGATGCCGGATATAACGATAATCCGGATATAGCAACCCCATTTTGAACTGAAAAATGATTCTTTCATTCGCCTATAACGATTTTCTGCGATTTTATATCCCTTTCCAATTTTCTAAGTGGATATACATATGAAATGTAATGACAAAATAATTTACAATCATAATGTTGTGTTGTATATTTATCTCAAATGTTATTTTACTAATGAAACATTGATTTTGAAAAAGCATTTTTTTTCTTATTATATTGTATTAAATTTAAGACAAATTTAATAATTACATTTATATACACATGTATTTTCACTGCTGATATTTGTTAAAATTTTGGAATTTAGAAATACATGATCGATCGAATTATTTAACTATACAAACTTTAAAATTTATCTTTCTTATTGGATAATTGTTTTCTCAATATTGGTATACAAGATTTATACTTTTTCAAATTTTAGATAAACTGTTTGAGTATTTTTTTTATAAAAAAGTTTTAAATTTCACCTTAATTTCCAGCGAATTTACCTGTATCAAACCGCTGAATTAATTACTATAATTCCATGTAAATCCATTTTAAACTTGTATTTCTGTGTGCATGTATGTAGGCCTACATTACTATTGTTATTGCATGTACGTTTTATTTTCCATAAATCCAGATATAACGATCTGATTTCTTGGGTCCCTTGAAAATCGTTATAAGCGAATTCCACTATATACTCTGTATCTATCAACTCAATTTGTAAAATGACCTAAGATTTTATACAACCTTTCTTGGTTTACATGATGTTTTATTGTGGTTTTCTAATTGCGGGTATATGCAGTTGTCATTCATTTTTTCATTGCAAAGATCATCCAATTTTTCACCTTGATGACTGCAAATTAATTCGTTTTTCCAATAACACTTGATTCTAAATAAAAATTTCTCTGGCCAATCCATAGAGCAAAATATAGGCATTGATGCTAGCATTAGAAATGGAAACATGCCTGCAAAAACATTAAGTTGCATTTAAATAAATACATGTATATTTCAATGTTAATCATAATGAATTATATTTAGTTTACCTATATTGAATAATTGTGAATTCATCAAATTAAAAGCAGCACAAAATAGAAATGCTATTTTTCGAGTGTAGTCAAAATACAGGAAGAAGCCAATGGTCAAATCAAAGACAAATCCGAACAAATGAACAATATAGTAATCCACGTGTTCTTCCATCATAAATAACCTAATTTAATAAAGATAAATAATTATTTGGTAATATAATTGTAAGAAATCAAGATTCTATGTAATTGTCTTACCTAAATGGTAAAAACACCCAATGTGAAGACAAATAGCGCATTGAAAATCCACCTATCCAGTCAGAATTCCATTTTTTCAGTCCAGCCATAAAGTACACCAGAAATATCTTGAAATAAATTAGATATTGCTATTCATATAAATCGGTACTAACTACAAAATACAGCCTATACTAACTACTAACTACAGCCCTAATTAAATACTTGGGCTCTCAAAATGGCATAATTCCACAGTGGGATGCATGTTCGAAGGTTGGGATTTCGGTATAAGTCCAATGCCCTAAATGGAAACTAAAGTTGTTATAATTGAATAATTAATAAATTTTATTTATTTTATGAGGTTCGTACCAATAACAGTTTGCATTGGACAAAAACAACAGGTAGCCGAGGATTCCGTATAAGTAAGAGTGATTGTTCCATGAGGTGGTGTCCAGTAAGAAAACGTACCAATATGGAATCAAGAACAGCAGACAACTCTGGTGGTAAAATAATCCCAGGAGAATTCCTGATGCACCTGTATTTATTTTTACGAATGTCAAACATTTGAATTAATTGAAATTTCATCGGATTTTATTTTGATGAAATGAAATTTTTGCAATAGCTAGCTTCTGTCAATGTGTTGTATCGAAATCTTGATGAAAAACTCAACTGATTTCCCTCATTTACTGTAAACGCTCGACCCCACAACTAGTTCACGAGGGTAATTTCTTTTGAACCCCGGGTCTCGAATAAACCCCGGATGTTAGGAGAATTCATAAATAACCAGTGGTTTATTCGAGTATTTTATAAGGTTTATCGCAAGGGCGCTTCATTTGCATCACGTGTTCAGTGGTCGTATCGTAACGGCGCTTCATTTACATGTAAATGACACCAACAAGGTTGAAGTGACATTATACATTCAGAAAGCAAAATATTTTCCCTTTTATCCACTTTAAATTTGGTGTGGTCACATGTGTTATACACTTGGCAGAATTATTTTAGGGAGAATTTGACCGTATTTTATTTCATGTAAGAATAAGATAAAATCGTGACAGAAGCTAACGAAACTTTCTTCATAACTTTATTTTTTATTGATTAATTTAATCATGTGAAATTTTGTATTTATTGAATTATGGTCGGCTTATCACACTAACATAATTTCAAGTTTAAAATAATGGTAATTTTTAAATCGTTTTTATTCTTTGGTCTTTGTCTGCATGTACATACATGACTATAAATTGAAATTGTTCACAACAGATTCGTTACGTAATCAAGAAAATGTCAGTGATTGGAGGAATTATTCCTTGAACTTTGACCATACATGTATTTTTTTGATAGAATATAAAGGTTGAAATTGTTGAACTACACCCAGTACACCGTACCAAGAATCATGAGGAGGTACACACAATACATCCCTCGTAGTGGCAAAGGCTGAAGAAAATCAAAAAGTGGGAAAAGACATGCGGACGAGGTCCATTTTTCATCTAGACGGCCTAATCCTCTCTCTTGTGGTAAGTCGATTAACATTAATACACCTAAAATACACAGCCATTAATGTGCATTTTATATGAAATAATATATTTAAATGAACAAAGATTTACCAAAAAGTATTCTCATAATCGCGAGGGATGATGGATTACAAGGGCGACAAAGAAGGGTCACTAAATTTTCCCAGCTGGATAATTCCCTCAATTCAAACCCAAATAAGCGTTGAATCAGTGAAGAGCATTTCTGGCAAATAACATTGGTTTTATCAACAATTTGAATTAAAGCATCGAGATAGTGACAAAATTACATTTGATTATGATTGCAAGTAAACAATTTATTACAATTACATTACCTTATCATCGATAATGTCCATGTCGTCATATTTATGCTTCAGTTTTCTTGAACTTTTGATTGCCTTAATGTACAATTAATATTGGTAAAAAGATGATTAAATCCCAAAATTACTCAACCATTGTCTATAATGAAATTGCTTCATTTAATTTTATAAACAATTTCCAGTATTACAAATGAGACCACTATAGTGCATATTATTCTATTTAAATAAGACAAAAATTGTTATCTTACCATTACAAAAGAAATGATGTTCGGACATGCGTCTTCAGCAATCACTGCTACTGGTAATGATGTAAGAACGCAATTTGCAGTGATTGTTGTTTGTCATTGTAAAAAAATAATGAATTTGTCTCTGTCAATTCGTAACCCGGGAAACAACGAAAGATTGGATCTTTCCCATTGTTTCTTCAGGTGTACATGTAATGATAATGTTGGCAAAGAATCCTTTAATGGCAGTATTCTCTTATTATACAGTATTAGTCATAAGTGTTTATTTATACTCGATATAAAATATTAAAAATGCAGAAATCCAAGCTATATTTGAAAATATCGCCCATGGCTTGTCATCCTCTATTAGTACCATGTACAAATACTTATAAATTTCACTTACTGGCGCATCTTAAGCAAGCCCTATACCTGTTTTATTAAATTTTCAAAAGCCATTTCCTCCATAGCTTATAAAAATAAATTAATGTAAAAATTGCTCAATATTCATCACGTTGTGGTGCATCCAATTGACTATTTTTTTAAAAATGTACTTCCTCAAGTTATAATTTAAATAAATGTTTTTAAGAGGTTGTAGTGACATCATTTGACCGCTTGGGGACAGCTTGTACTAGTGTCCCATCAAGAGACCCCTATATCAAATATGTGCAATTACGAGTTAATGTTGTTAAATTTGTTGAAATGAAATAGCCAGCTGGATGCGCCAAAACGTGATGAATATTAAGCACATATTTTTTTTTTCAATAATTTATTTTTATAACTTATGGAAAAAATGGCTTTTGAATATTATGAAAATTTAACATCGCAAGTATAGGTGTTGATGGAAAAGGTTTAAATATTTCACAGCATAGTTAAGATGCATGCGATAATTAGCACATGCATCTTATCCATTATTTGTTTTCTGTTTTGAGTCTTATGCCCGGTTCCCACTTGACGGAAAATGGTCTGCTAACATGCACGCGTGGTATTTCACGCGGCATAATGCACGTAAAATGCCACGTGAAATTTAAAAATATTTCTTATTTATTAATTTTAAAAATAACCAAGCATTTTTATAAAAAAACAAG
>JAQGCC010003987.1:0-14023 GCA_034698905.1 Xestoiulus laeticollis
GTGCAAGCACATGTACTCCTTAGTCAAACTAATTGATAATAATTTAAAATAAAAATATTATTACAGGTGAATTCATCAGTGCCAATCTATATGTGTTCACAGGATTGTTTATAGTAATAACAGTTATCTTAATCCTGATAATAGGCGTCATAATCTACAAGAAAATTTCCAAAAAACAACAAAGAGGTAATATGAAAGGTTTCATAAATTCCTAAACAATTTTAAAACTATCAAGTCAGGTTTGGTTATAATTTAAAAAAAAAAACTTAAGGCTGAACTAAACACCTCCTTAATTTCTTATGAGGAAATTTCTTGACGAGATTATTGTCTTTTCTAATTAAAATACAGTGAGGAAAAAATTGGTAATATAAAACTTTGCTTTTGATGAACAGTAGTGATAAGTGGCTTAAAAATGAAAATTTATTTCTAGATTTACCTGATTGTAATTTGAAAACTTCAAAAAGGATAAGTTCAATGGAAACGTAAGTGAAAAATAATGTAATTTTTACAGGTGATGGAGAAAAGTTTTGCTCATATTAATTCATTATAAATTTTACTATCTCAACTAAGTAAATTTATTGAATTAAATTGGTTTTTTTTTGTAAAACTTATTTAAAATGAACCAGTTGCTGGTCCCAACCAAAATATCAATTCCTCTCATGCATCAGTCTCTCAGTACAACGGACCTTCTGTATAACGAACGGTTCGGTTTTACCCATCAATATCGCACAATACCAAACGATTGTTTACAACACAAGCACGTGCATTGATTCACATGCTTAATGCACGTGCTATATTCCCTTAATTTATATTCCATAAACAACAGGCATGTAGCTATTCCTAACCAATATAAAATATTGTAAAACTAAATAAATATTAACATTAGCACTCGGTAGTTATGAACGCTTGTGTTTTCGTTTCAGGTGTATCACAAACGGGGTTACCAACATCGGTACATCAACACAAATGTTACTGTCATCTGTTCCATCCGAAGTATTTGTCGAGGAGGACGTAACCGAAGCAGAACCCGAATACGACTATCCAGAACTGTTTCAGTTTCGTCTACAGCTCGATACGTTTAAAAAACGTGAATCCGCAGTCCTCGAGCCACCAGTCCACACTTACGTAAACGTGAATCAGGAGTACATCCAGAATGATGGCGATAGTCAGTATTTGAGCCCGCGGGAGCTTCAACCCGAACCACACGAATCGGATGCTGCAGTGTACGACTTTCCGAACCCCGTATACGACAAATCCTGGATGGAAAGCACTTCTGGAACTGGACACAGTTACAGCGGGGTTAAAGCGGAAAGGCGGAGAGAGCGGAAGATCCATCGGGTGAAATCACCGCAGCAAAATTTGATTACCGAACTGCAGAAAAATTTCCAAAGGGCTGCTGAAAATCAGTTGGGGAGCAACCTGGATAAAGGAACAAGTGGGAAGACCGCAAGCCGGGGAACAAACGAACGGGAAACGCACCGAAACAGGGCGGGTGGAATCGGGAAATCTCGTGAAGTTTGCAAAGTTGAGCGCAATGTCAAAAGCCATTTGCCTAAAGGGAAGTTTGTGAAAAGGCGATACGAAAATCTTCCAATTGAGGACTAATTTATGCCGATAATGTTTTAAGACTCGTCATGATGATGTTGTTGGGTGGGGTTTTCGTGTCTTAATGAAGGGTTTAATAAAAGAGGGGGTCTTAATGGAATTGTACCTGCGATGAGGGAGATGCACTGTATATCTCCCTGCATATATAGTATTACAGGGAAAGGATGATAGTCAATTTTCTAATAAATAAATATATGTACACGCTATAGGTACCTATACTGTTTAGCTTTTTTAGTAGGTTTTTGCACCAGTACCTGGGATGAAAACTTCGCTACATTTTAATATACCACCACCACCTGTGTAAAATGATCTGACCTGACCTGATCTTATCTTATTTTAATTAGGTAAGGTTAGGTTAGGTTAATGTTATCAAAAAATTGGTGGCTGGGGGTAATATTAGAACAGAAACCAAAACTTCTTTTGGGGCGAAATGTTATGCACATAAAACTCGACTTTTCTTGGCTTAAAACTCGTTTGAGCATGTTCGAGTTTCTTACAAAATTATTCTCTAATAGCAATGGCAAGAACGTACTCCTACACCAAAAACGATTCTATAGTAATTTTATGCATTCATACCAGGAGTTTTTTGCCACGCGCCACCGATTAAACCCTTAAAGTGGGTTTAATACTTAAAAAAAGAAGAAAAAAGTGCAAATTTAATGCTTATAGTAGTCTTTAATGCGATGAATGAAACTTTGGATGGATTTTTCATTATCTTCTATGTTTATGCAAAATTTAGTTAATGCTGCGGCACCTCTGGCATAAGCTAGCGGCACCCAGTTTGAGAACCGCTGATCATCGGACTCTTAAAATTCCTTCATCAGGATATAGCTGTAGCAGAAATGGTAGTCTACCAACCCATTGATGCACATTTAGCACAAGACATGTTTCAACTTACCGTTAGGATTCTATTTAAAAAAAATTAGCGGCACATGCGCAGGTATGACACTCGATACGTACAAAATCACATGCCTTTTATCAAAGCACCACCACACCCGTGCATGTTTAAATTACCCGGCATATTTAGCCGGAATCGTCTGTTAACGTTCACTAGGCGAACCTTTGACGAATGATAAGGGCGTCTGCTTAACGTGCACCATTTCGGTTAAGCCATAAACGTTTCCATAAACATTTACCAAAAAAAGACAGCTGACAATTACATACCGTACAACGATACGGTGCTATATCTCACTAATGCACTAATACACCATATTTTCGCTCTTAAGTCTTCATCGGTTGTTACCTAGTTTGCATTATTATTTTCCAAAATAGCTGAATAGGCATGCTTTTTGAAAAAGTAAATTTCAAGTAGCAACACCACGAGATAATAATGCACGGTAGAAATCTACGAAAGCCGAAGCAAGATGAAAACATCCTTGGAGACTCGATACATACACCTCTTTTACCGTCCTCTTCCAGCAGAACAATACGATGACCAATACGATGACCAATCCAATGCCACGCTGACAGCAGCCTTTCTTATGATCTTCATCTTCCTCCAACAGTAAAACGAGAGACCATCTCTCTGACGGCTTAATATTTCCGGATATTTACAGACTTACTAGCCGGTATAGACATTGCTAAGATTTAAAATAAAAGTACTTACAAACCACCAATTCTAACCTGCCTTCTTCTACTTTATTGACATTTTACGTGCCGTCAACAACTTGAATATCCTCTGTAATATCTGTTGAATTTTTTTCTTGGTCGTCTTGTTTCTCATCATTCCCATCTTGTGTCTTTGCATTTTCGTCTTGTGTCTTTTCATCGCCGTCTTGCGTCCTAGCATCTTCGTCTTGTGTCTTTTCATCGCCGTCTTGTGTCTTTTCATCCTTGTCTTGTTTCTCACCATCCTCGTCCTGATCATGCTCGCCTTTTGCTTTTGCACCTGTCCTCTGTGCGATGGAATTTAACAGGGCATCTTTCCATGACGCACCTTCGCTTTTCAAGGCCAGTATTTGAAAAACTAAATTAAATTTTCATTTCATTAAAAAAACGTTCAAAAGGATAACATCGAAAAGATTCAAAGTATCCTTTTCCGGTGTGTTTTTCAAGAGAATTTAGCAAAGCATCAACATAGATCTATTGCTAGTAATTTAGTAATAATTAAAACTGATATTTCCCATTTCAATTTCCTAATAACTGATATTAGCAAATAGCAAACTTTTACATTGCTAGGAATTTAGGAAATGCTATCTCAAAACTCGCCGAATATTGAAATTGCAGCACTAGCTAACGAAACTTACCACTATTAATTGTAAGAACTTTTCTCGTTTTCATGTCCAGGTGTTCTTCGATGGGCAAACGTGCGTGGCTAATGCCTCGCTCTTCAGCCAGCGATAAACAAAGACCCTGAAACGAAAATGAGCATTTCTGTTAACAATGTTCAAATTTTATCAAAGGGCTAAAACTGACACTTATGTGAACTTTTCTTACAAAATCAAGACTTACTTTATGTTTATTGTGATCCACTAAACCGCCAATGATGTAAACTTTTGATTCTTCGAGATTTTCCAAAACATTCGATGATTCGCTAGTTAGATAAACGATTTCGCTCCTATCGAATTCTTCCAAATAGCTGTTGGATTTAAATTTAACCTAATTTGCACACGAGGGAAATATTAAAAACCAACGCTAAATGCTGCTAAAAGATCGTAGCTGAAGCAAGATGTTAACTTACGTCCCAAAACTGGGTTCCTTGGATTCTTTCAAGTTTTTCTTTCGACTTGTCAGAAAAATTAGTAATATAGAACTGTTAACGAAGGTGAAAAATCGTTGATCATTGTTAGCACAAATTTTCAAAGCGAGAATTACTGACCAGCTAAAGCACTCATCTACCGCACCTGCATTGGATTTGTTAATCTCCTGTTAATCGAATAACAACGTTGCAACTGTTTACAGACTTTATGTATTTCCTGAAAAAATAAAGGGATGATTTTCAAGGCATTTTCATAGCAAAGCCAGGATACAGCTTCCGGATTCAATTACGGCTTTTGCAGAATTTTAACACAAGTTGCATTGCTACAATAAATGCATTGGAGAGCCCAAATGAATTTTAGACCGCAGTCTTCGGCAATACATGTATATTTGTATAATTCAGACATGTTTCAAGTAGATACTGTATATTAGTGCACACAGGCTTGTGAGTACTTCTACAGCAACAATTTATTTTATTTCAGTGAATAAATAGACAAAGATGAGGGATTCTGACCTGGCCTAACCTCTGGTTTTTGTGGGGGGGGGAGATCCTGTCCTAACCTAGCCTAGCCAAACCTAAAATAACCTTTGGTTTATAGTTTTTTATTTTCATTGCACATGTAGAGGCCTGCATTTGAGTCTAGAAAATTAGACAGCAAGCTAAAGTACAGTTCTACATTTAAGCCGAGTTCTCACGATGCTACCAAAGCCGAGACGCTTCTGCCATGGCCGCATGCAAGCTCCATCATGTGAACAGTTTTTGATGTCATCATCGTATTGCCGCGGCCACATTGTCGCATATAAAAAAATTGATATGTGATATCAATAAATTTTCGAAATGCGATTATAAACTGCAGATATCTGACACCAGGTGACAGCATAACCATGCAAAACACCCAAGAAATTTAGAAAAAAAATCTTATTTATTAATTTTAAAAATAACCAGACATTTTCATGAAAAAACATGGTCTCTGTGCACTAGATCTATGAAAACTAAGAATTTTTACCAATTTATTTTCCCCAGAATTTTAATTAGAAAAGACGCTGGGCTCGTCAAGAAATTTCCACATATTAGGAAAGGTGATGTTTAGTTCAGCCTTAATTGTACCAAATCAATACAGTTTCTCACAGATTTTTAAACTTACCCATTGGGACATCAAATCGTCAAATGCAGTGTCAACAGCAACTCTGATACGACAACTTGATCTTTCCATCTTTGAACTCTTCAGTTTCTTACGACTAGGACCTTGAGGCACGATTCCTTTTTCTTTATTTTCAGCTTTCCTCTTTTTCTTTTGTTCCCTTTCGTGCTGTCTGATGGTAAAATACTATTTAAAATACCTCGTTAATTTTGTCAAAATGAATTTTCTCCAATGGTAAATTTAAGCCTACCTTCTTGCCATCTTGCATTCATTCCAATTTTCTCTCTTCATTAGCTTTTTTTTCTGTCGTTTCGATAGTTTAACTGTCGGTTCTGTACTTCCTTCCTCTATAACAACGTTATCCATCGTTTTTTAAATAAATTATAACTTTTTAAAGTAGATTTTAAACAAAAATCACGAAAAAACGTGGAGATGTAAAAATTGTATTTCAGCAATGTAGAATAGAGGCGGAGCTTGCATACCTAACCAAGTACGGTTACGGAAATGGGAGTTTCCATTGGATTGCCATTGGATGTCATGTTAAATTGCATTTTTACGAAACGTACACGGTTCTGCTTGCCCGCTATTCCTATTGGTTATTATCGGTATATTTTATAAATTCGAAAATGTGGGGGGAAATGCTAAACTTAAATTAACTACGCAAGAAAATAGCAAAGCGACAAATGTGTAACACATATTCAATAAAAAGTAATAGCCCAGATTCATAAAATTAAATAAAAAACTGATTTTGCTATATTAAAACGAAGGAAAACAGATTTGGCCAATAACAATCGAGGTGCGACTCTACCTTTATCCTATATCAAAACTAACAGTACTGCCAATCTATGGTACTGCGTTGTGAAACAGCACTCATAGATGACGCTACCATGGCTAATTAAAGGTTTGTTTAATTAATAGTGCATTATTCCAAAAAATTATTTTATTAAATGTATTCAGTTAAATTAAATCAAATAAGGATTTGATAATAAAAACAGTTTTACCTTGCAAAGAAACTATTTGACGAATTTTTAAATTTTCTAAGTATATTTAAAAATAAAATAAACTTAAAAACAATCCAAAATTACACGTGACAAAATTCCAACATTTTGTGCATGTGCAATTCGCAGTTCATTAGAATATTTACACGTGCAATTTTGGATTGTTTTTGAATTCATTTATTTTTTTTTTAAAATAGCCTTAGAAAATTTACAAAATTTTGTCAATTAGTTGGATATTGCCAGTCAATTTCTCAGCTAGGTAAAACTGTTTTTATTATCAAATCCTTATTTGTAAAGAATTTGGATCATTTACGCAATTTCGCTAAGTTGGGTGGTGTGAATTCAGCTTAATTTGGCATGATCTTTGCTATTTTTGGAGTATTTCCCACCAATTTTTTTTTAAAAATGCTCCAAACGTTAAAAAAATTACCGAAGCACAAAAAATGTTTAGAAAATGTACTAAAAAATTGTCCAATTCACAAAAAAAAATCCTTGAAAACTGCCCAAAAAGTCCTGAAAAACATAAAATTTGCAGAATAAGACAAAAATAGTTACGAAATGAACTAAAAATTGTCCAAAATGTCCTATAAGTTGTCAAATATGACAAAAAAAAACTGCCAAAAAAACATTCAAATAGAATGCCAAATTCTAAATTACCCATAATGCATAGGATGGGGATGAGCAGAGCCAATGAACACCCGTGTGCCACTCTGCAAAAAGATTTCGCAGGTTTTCAATTGCCTCGTCAGTTGCAATAACTGTTGCCTAGATGGCGCCACCATCAAACCAAGAAATTCTTGTTCGGAAAAGAAGAAATTGAATTACAGTCGGCACAAAAATCCCAAAATTGACGACGGAAATAGAAATGAAAGTAGAAAAAGCAGAAAAAAGTTTGAAAATGTTTGGGGTGGGTGTTTTATAAGGACACCAGGTGTCTTCGTGTCTGCCTCAGTTAATATATTCCCCTTTCGTAAACTGACAAATCCATAATGCAGCCCTTAAACGCGTTAATTAATATTCAACACGTTTCATCGCAAACACAAAACCAGAAACAAAAAAAAACGGCATTTATTAGGTGAGGAGAAAAATAAGTCTCGATAAATAAATGCAATGTATGGAAGCAGATGTCGCATTTTAAAGCAGACTACGTGGAGTAAAAAAAACGTCATTCGTCGCCATATGATATGCCAATCAAGCGTTTCAAATCTTTTGTTTTTATACAAATTAGAACTTTGAATAAATGCTTTTTTACAAGCTATTGTTTTTTTGACATGTCTATGTGCAGGAATTAATTACCGGTACCATTTTTTTGCAGGAAGGCTTATAAACAGTTGCAAAAAATATAAACTGCTGGTTTTTTTCAAATGAAAAATGGGGTTTCGTCAATCAGTTTAATTTATTGTTACAGTCGTTTAATTGGGACAAACCTATTGTTTTTATTAAAAAATCCGAATGGAAATGTAAAAAGCATGTATAACAATATCAAAAATATTTTCAAAAAATACAAAAATTATATACAGTGAAACCTGTCAGATTGAACACCTCCCTGACTTGAACACTTGGCTGGTCCCGGACAGCTTCCATAGAAATAGCATTAAGACAGACCTCGATACAATGAACACCTGTATACTTTGTACATTGAACACTTTTTAGTCCCCAGGATGGGTCTAACCTCTCTACATAATACACTTGACCATTGAGTTCTCGATTAAGCCCCTAGTGGGCGCTCTAAAGCAATCAGGGGAAATTCCCTTATTTAGTCTGTAGTTATTTTCCCCACACCTAACCTGACCTATCGTAACTTATCATAAATTGACCCAATTGGGTGCAAAATCTAGAATATTTCTTTAAAAAACCTAAATGTTCATGCACTGAAAGGATTGTGTGCATAATGTTATACATGTGTATTCATAGCAAACCTCCATACAATGAACACCTGTCTAATGTGAACACTTTTACCTGATCTCATGGGTGTTCAATGTAGACAGGTTTCACTGTACTATAAATGGGACTTAATAAATCATTTTTATAAATAAAATAGTATATGCATTATATTATAAAGCTGCATGGCTACAGACTACCATCGATCATGTTATGTGAGCTCACGTGATAGCACGAGCTTAGATTTTTAACCCTGATGTCGTGCAATAAACAAACTATACTGTCACACACGTGACAGAACGATAGATTTTTCCAACAAAAATATTAAATAGGCATGATGTCGTAAAATATGTAGACGAGTAATTGGGTAAACAATACCCATTATTCAAATATAAGTTTAATTGGGACCATACCTACTTTTTTATGCATAAAAAGTGTATTTTTCGGTTATACACCAATGCCTTTGCATTGCACCTAAGTAATGCAGGGAAGCCAAATGAAGAACGCAAGGGGCAGTCTTGTAAATAAGTTTTCCCAATTGTAAATAATCCCCAATTTGCAATACAAAGACGATTTGTACGGGGTTTGTAACTGGTGGTATGTGGAGCATAAAGGCCCAAAGTACAAAGCTGCCCCTTGACATCCTTATTTGGCTTCTGTGTATTACCTCGGTGCAATGCAAGGGCATGAGGGGTATAAACGAAAAATACACTCATTTTAAGCCCACATGTTCTATGGGTATTTATACTCCATGCACATACCACTGAAGGTACCCTGGTGGACAAATTGTTTATGGACATTTATGTCTTATATATGTCATGCACGGATCCATGTATGGCTATATATCGCCATACCTAGAAATGTCCATGTATAAATTAATTTAGGTATGGCCAGACTTGTCACCACATATTGCCATATCAAATATTGTCCATATTTGATTTATATGGATTTGGCCATACATGCCTCCATATATGGTCGTATACCTGTTTCAATATATGGACAAATCTGGCATTATATACTCGACTAATTTTAGTCGAGTATCTTAAGATAATTTTGTTGAGTGTCTTAAGATATTTTTGTACAGTGTCTTAGAATTCATATGTCGAGTGTCTTAAGATACTTTTGTCGAGTGTCTTAAGATACTTTTATCGAGTGTCTTAAGATAATTTTGTCAAGTGCCTTAGGATTCATTTGTCGAGTGTATTAAGATATTTTAGTCAAGTATATAAGACTCTTTTGTCAAATGTTTCAAGATAATTTTGTCGAGTGTCTTAAGATACTTTTATCGAGTGTCATCAAGTGATGATATTTTTGTAGAGTATTTAAGATACTTTTGTCGAGTAAGACACTATTATGAAATGTCTTAAGATGCTTTTGTCAATTGTCTTCTTCTTATAAGAGTAAGACTGATCCGTTCGTCTGAAAATGTCTAAGATCATATGATAAAACTTCTAAAAAGAATTTTAATATTATTTTTAAACTTTTGAGCAAAAAAAGGCAGCATTCCTGGGTGTAAAAAATAGATATGGCCATATCTGGAAAATGTCATATATGACCTGTATATAAAAATTCGCGAATTTCAACGATATTATGGTCATATTAACGAGAAATTCAATAAGAATTAAAAAAAAAATCTTCAAGATTCAGTCCAAATCATAAAATTTAAAATTTATAAAATAAATTGAAACACATGCATGCAATATTTCAAGATTTCATATAAGATTCTTAAATTAAGCATCTCGAGATTCTACAAGATTCCCCAGATTCAAAAGATTCTATGAAAATATTGAACTAAATAAAGTATAGGCCTATTTCGGATAAATAAGCCTAAACATACATCAATATAGCAGGTGTAATAACTTGAACCGTAAAAGGCGTATTAAACGCATGCATGCATATCCCATGCATGTTAGTATAAAAAAGTTCGTTATTGTTGTTATTATTGTTATTATGATTATTTATTGGAGGTGATTCCAACACCTAAAACAATTAGCATATTGACAGGAAACAAAAACTTAAAATAATTGTAATAATTACGAAAGGGAATCTATTACAGCGATAAGGATCATGCATGCATGCATGCATGGGGTTAGGGGATATAGGGGTTGATAGGGGGTCAAAGGAGGAAACATGGGGTTTTAGATCAACAAGAGGTGTGATTAAAAACGTGACATACTAATCTTCAAAAGTGTACAAACCGTCTGCGGTTCGATTAAATCATACTTCTACAACAATGGGATTCAATTATATATGGGGGAGGGGAAAGCAATTTCGGACACCCCTGTATACACATGCATGGATAGGAAAATGCCCGTAATCAATAACGAATTTTCGCAATATGCAAATTAGGACAGCGGCCATGCTGACCCCTCAACCCACCCCACCCAACCCAAACGAACACCTGCTCCCCCAAAATATAAGCAAATTTCAGGTGGACAAATTATGCAGGTGCATGGACACATTTTTAAGGTATCTATAAATTTTCGGAATTCTGTGACATATAGGGCCATGCACATAAAATTTGTCTTCACCTATATATACACTGTGCATGTATAGGATGAAATTTGTCTTCACCTTTAAACATGAAGGATAAAATTTGTCTTCATGCCCTATCCCATAGAATAAAATCTATCTTCACATATAATAGGATATGAAATTGGTTAATAGGATGATATATATATCCTTCACCTGTATTATTGGATAAAATTATGTCTTCACCTATAAGATAAAATTTGTCTTCATCTACAGGATGAAATTTTTCTTCACATATATAGGATGAAATAGGTTATCACATATGATAAAATCTGTCTTCGCATACGCTTGAAATAGGTTTTTACCTATATATATTTGTCTTCATATAGGATAAAATATATCCTTAACCTATAGGATAAAATCAATTTTCACCTATAAGATGAAATTTGTCTTCACCTATATAATAACATTTATCTTCACATACTGTATATAACATTATTTGTCTTCACATATATTTAGGATAAAATTGGTTTCCACTAAAGGATGAAAATTGTCTTCACTATATATTGAATAAAATCTGACTTCCCCTATAGGATAAAATTTTTCTTCCTCTAATATTATAAGATCAAATTTATCTTCACCTATAGGATAAAATCTGTCTTAATTCACCTATAGGAAGAAATCGATTTTCATCAATGAAATCCGATTTTTAGCTACGATGAAATCAGCACGCACGCGTGGTTATAAGATTTTCAGCTAATTTGAAATCAGTTTTCAGCTATAATTAAATCCAATTTTCAACTATAGGATGAAGTAATTCAACTAGACTAAAATACATAAATTATAGCGATACTGGCGCCCTCTATATTTATGGTGTTAAAGTGGATATGTTATCGTTATAGAGATTCACCTCCGCCATCTTGTGTTTATATTGATCTGTACCACTTATAAAAGTCGAATTTTCGACCCAATAAATCCGTTATACATGTACCTTCGTCCACTCCACAATCGTGCAGGTGGCGTAAAAAAAACCCATGAAAAACATTGAAATAACAAGTTGAAGAAGGTCCTTGAAAAAGAGACCCTTTTTTCCAAAAGTGCTTGATAAGGGTTTTACCCTTTTCAACAGGTTTTCCGAGTATTTGATAAAACAACAACACCTCGGTTCCCGTCTATTGATTTAGCACTCCAAGGATTATCCGTTTGTCTCGTAGAGGGTCAAAGGTCAACTCAGTGAAACCCGCTTTTTCACGCCGGCGGCGCTGCAGGACTGGCCGCCATCTTGGAGAACCATGTTTCTCGTGTATATGTAATGACAGTGCACAAATTTGAGAAAATGTATCGTTTACAGTTTTCTCATACATATTATCCCCGGTGGAATATAAAGGCGGCTCTCGATATAACGAACGCCAAGTGGACGTACTTTGTCTCTGACCTATGACATCGAATTTATTGAGGGATAGTAAAGGAACCAACCGAACCGTTCGTTATATCGAGATGTTGGTTATAAAGAACGTTCGTTATACCGAGAGGCTAATACATGCATGGAGGGACCAGCCACTCTGTTCGTTATATCGAGTGGTTCGTTATACAGAACGTTCGTTATGCAGAGAGGCTAAGTATTCATTAGAGGTTTCATAGCAAGCCACTCTTCATTATAAAGAACGTTCGTTATACCGAGAGACTAAAACAAGAGAAGTATATAAATGGACATCATATAGCAGCGACCTGCAACCACTGTTCGTTATATCGAGCGGCCCGTTATACAGAACGTTCGTTAAACCACGAGACAAATACATGGGAGTTACATGCATTTTGGTAAAATCTGTGGGGACCAGCCATTCTGTTCCTTATATCGAGAGGCTAATACATGTATTTATTTTGGTCGGGACCACTTACTTATATAGTTCGTTATAAAGAACGTTCGTTTCTACCGAGAGGCAATTATATACATGGGAGGTATGGACATTTTGGTAGGGACCATTCTGTTCCTTATATAAAGAGGCTGATACATGAGAGAGAGATTTATTTTGGTCGGGATCACTTATTCAGTTCGTTATAAAGAACGTTCGTTACTACCGAGAAGCCATTGTAAACATGGGAGGTATGGACATTTTGTTATCCTTTTTATTCCTTATATCGAGAGGCTAATACATGAGTGTACATTTTGGTCGGGACCACTCAGTTCGTTATAACGAGAGGCTAATAGTCTACATGAGAGGTACAGTGTCTCTATACACATTTTGGTCGTGACATATGCATTATGCAGCCACTGAAATGACTCAATTCGTTCTAACATTGTCGTCGTGGTTCTCCAAGATGGCCGCTATAGCTGCTCGCCCTGCACGCTGCACGTGGTTGGCCGCACCCTGAGGAGTCGGCATGCAGCACCCGTGTCCCGTGGGGTGATAATTAGTCGATCAGCTAGCCCTCAAAAGAAGCCGCTGATGATGAACCCAAAAAGAGCTAGCTTATCTTTTTTTGACGCTTTTTTTTTAAGGGTTTTTCAATCGTTATCACAACACTGCAGGGACAAACATTTGAGAAAAATACACAACATGACGCTAAAACGTACCCTATAGCTGCACGGAGCATCAACCATCATCACCGTCATCATCACCTTCCAATATACACCCGTGGGGTGAGGGGTTAGGGGTGAGGGGGGGGGGGAACAACAGGCCAATGGACATTAACATCCTAAAAAAAAAAACAGAAACAAAAAGCATTAGCAAACAAATAAAAAGGAGGAAGGGGAGGTGGTGGGGGGGGGGGGTTTAAGGTCCATGAGCTATAGGGTAAAAACATCCATTCTCAATAAGTGGAATTTAGCCTAGTGGAAAAAGTACGTACATGTATGTGGACATGTTAAGATTCAGCTCAAGCAAGCTCTCTTACTTAAGTAGACCCGCCCTCACTCAATCAATTATTAAGGTTATACTTATAATCGATTAAGGAAAACTTATTCAAACAACATCAAGCCTCTCTTAAGCAAGCTCTCGATGCATTAACCAAAAACCATTTCCTACTTAAGGTTTCCTTACTCAAGCACTTAGCCACCTCACTTAAGTAAGTTTCCAATACTAAAGTTAAGTCCTAACCACAGTATATGGGTGAACCAGTAGGCCGTCTTCGTTTTTTGTGTGGGCCAAAATGGCGCCAGTGGCGCCGTCAAGCGGCTAGGAACATCCGCGCTGCTATTCGTAGTAGAGCGCTATGGCAAATCGAATG
>JAQGCC010003988.1:0-14023 GCA_034698905.1 Xestoiulus laeticollis
ATTAATATTTCAAAAAGTTACTATTTTAAAATTTTGAAAAAATTCACAAAATTATTTCGTACCATTATCTTAGACCTGCCTAAGTTTCATTTTGGTAGCGTAATTAGATCGCTAGATATTATTATTTAAAGGTATCGAGTGATAGATTACGACCCAGGTCAACTTGTACGTCTCGGTGTTGGGGTGTCAACGCACCCTCGAGAAAAACACAAAAATTGTCACACAATTTTTATGTCTTTCTCAGAAAATTGCTTTTTCAGAACTCTGAAAACAAGGGGTTTTCTTAATCGGGGGTTCAGTCATCTTCATTTATGGCAATCTGGCCTCAAAGTTTATAGGCGACATTGGACCAGATTCAATTTCCCATCAAGAACCAGCAAACAACGAGAACAAACACATGCCCAACAACATCCCAGATGGAGAATTGCTTATTGCAGGGCGAAAAGCATGAGAAAGTTTGTCAAACAATAAAAATGGTACATGTATTGAGGGGGAGTGGGGGTAAAAAAATGTGCAACTGACCCCTTTTTGAAGTGCATGTGTGTCGCTACTTGGAAACCTTTGATGACAACATCCTTCACAGGCTGATGGGTAAAAAACTGACCAATCATATGCCACGTCTTCAATTCCCAACTGATGCCTTATCATAACCCTTATAGCGGGGGTAGATAAGCAAATAATTGTGCATTTTGTGATAAAAGCATGAATTTTTTCATACAGAGCATGTTGAATAAGTATAAAACTGATTTAGATATTGGGGCGCATATCTGGTCCAAAAATCATGATTTTATCACACAAAAAATGCAGACCATAATCACGTCACGCGAGCTCATATGCTATCACGCCACTGGAAAAAATGTAGATATGTGTTTAACACGGTCGATGCATGTATGTACTGTTATCATGTCATGCTCCCCACATCACAAATCAGGCCTCACGTTTTTTTCTTTTCTGGCTCGTCTACGTATTTTGTGACATCACGTTGCAGACATCTAAGATGATGTGAAAAAAAAAGTTTAGACAAAACTTAAGCCGGCTAAAGACCATAATCACGTCACGTGAGCTCATATGATAACACGCATGCTCACGTCACGTGAAAAAATGTAAAATGGGTCATTTAGAATTGTTTAACACGGTCGATGCATGTACTGTACGTAGCAATGTTATCATGTTCATCACAAATCAGGCTTCACGTTTTTTTTCTTTTCTGGCACGTCTACTTATTTTGTGACATCACGTCCCTATATGTCTTGTTCTAACATGTTTCATTTTTTTTTTAAATGTTTATATTCCGTTTTAAAATCCCATCGTTCTTGTCACATGTGTGACAGTAGTTTGTTTATTTCGTGATATAACGGTTGAAAATGTCTGTCGCATGAGCTCACGTGACGTGATCGCAGTCTGTGTGTTTAGAGCATTCATAAACTTATCAAAAAAGGGGTCACGTACCGACCACCTTACACGGGGACCTTACATGTGGGCCAGTTGACACGTGCCCCAATATCTAAATCAGTTTTATACTTATTCAACATGCTCTGCGTCCAAAAATCACGCTTTTATCACAAAATGCACAATTCCTGCAATTTCGATATGCCTTATCCGTCCCACTATATATTTCAAGTCTAATTCCAGGCATGTGCATGGGAACCAGGGCCAGTAAAGTGTATTTTAAAATATACAAGCAGATGTTAAGAGAGCATGGCAAAAGTGTCAAGTGGTGTGGACTCCTTCCATGTCTCTGCAGTGTACCTTGTAAATTAGGAGGACGTTGCAAAAAGTCCCAGATATCATATCATGTATATACGTGCCATTAATTTTCATTTTCGATTTCCTGGTGTCTGCGAGCAATAAATTTTTAAGAACGAAGCATTTGTCAGTCTGGAGTGCAAAAAGAGGGTAATAAATTCAGGCTCGACGACATTTGGGTGAGAGGACACGTGAGCACCTCTATGCCATTAATCTACGTGTGTCACGTGTCATCCGTGTTGACCTGCCAACAGGTTCAACTTGAATAAAGTACACTTTAATAGAATACTTCTGAGAAAGATTATTCTAGACGAGGGATCAGTCTATAGCACTCTAAAGAAAATTAGGTTCATAAAAGGTTCTTTAGAGAGATTTCGCCAATTATAAAACCTTAGCAGGTGCATTTAGGAACCAGTAAAGAGGTTCAATTGATAGAACATGAAAAAGTGCGATATAGAACATTTGTAAAGGTTCAATTCATAGAACCGTGAAAAGTTACAGTTAAGAACCTTACTAGAGGTTCATTATATAGAACGTTTCTGGGGGTAGTTTATAGAACCTTAAAAGGTGCTGCTGGTTCTATCTGGTACAGCTTTTTTTTTTAAGAGTGATATGACAAAAAAAACGAAAAACGGGAATTCGCTTATAACGATGCTGATATTCCTGGTATAACGATTCTGAGCAAAGTTTGGTTGGTCCGTTATCTTACTGTAAACAGTAATTTTGTTCGGATACTACGATGTCGGATATAAAGATAATTCGGACACAGCAATCCCGTTATACATGTACTAGTATATTGGAATAGATTTAGGCCAGTATTGGTCCTCTTATGTTATCAATATGTAACTGAACCAACAATGGCAAATAAATTAGGCCAATATATATATAGAAATAAGAGCGCAGTATTGCCTAGTAAGCTTGGATCACTATCAGTCCAATATAGGTTTCATTGGCCGATTTTTGCTAATTTAACCAATATTCAGCCAATCGAGGTCCAATATTTGTGTGCTGCTTGGGATGTACGTTTTATTTTCCATGAATCCGGATACAACGATCTGATTTTCAATGCCCCTTGAAGATCGTTATAAGCGAATTGCACTGTATTTGGATTTCATTGTTAAGTTTTAAACAGAGATATTTATGATTTCTTGCCAATTAAACGTTCTTTAGAAATATCCACAATATCGCCCATTGCAAAAAAGCACTTCTGGTAGACATAAAAACTGGCTTCTTCAGGAGAGAGCAGTGGCATGTAAAAGGTTTACACTACATGTAGTGTCATTTTAGAAGCAATACATTACAAACCCTTTCGTTTCAAAGTTTGTCAGCTCCAAAACACGCCAAAACAAGCACCACAAATTCAACAGTTTTTTTGGACGAGGGTCAACAAACGTCCATATTTGTTATAAAGTGAGCTGCTTCAATTGCCCACGCTCTATAGGATCACCAAATTTCATTTTCTAGGACCACCCCCACACCTTACTCGAGTGTGGTCTATACTATGGCACCTAAATTAATCTCAAGGGTCATTCAATTTGTAGATCTCTCCTACGAATTTCTTTTAGTAAACATGGCATTAACCGTTTCTCCTATATGTACAGCGAAACCTGCGAATAAGAGCTCTCCATATAGCGTACTACCTGGGAGTAGCGCACCCTCGCAATCGGCACGGATCGATTTTATAGAACAAACTACCTCCATATAGCGTATTCCCTGCGAAACGCGACATGCGCACTGGTTTCTTGGGACAAAATCACGGTTTTACCTGTGAAGAGCGTACGCCAAAGCATGCAACGATGAAATTTCACCCACTGGGAAATCCCAAAATGAGGACGATAAATGTGAAATAAATTACATTAGCATAGTGAATGCATGTTTACCATTTAGAAAAGGTATTTCGATGCATGTACACCCAATATAAAAGTAAAAATGGCTACATCTACATAGATGCAATTTTATACGATACGTATATTTGTTTTCTATATGTATTTTTCGGTTTTATGTTAAAAAGCATTTAAAATTGCAGCATATATATGTGTGCATCTTCATTAGGATAATAATATCTGATTCATTATGGTCATCACTTTAGCTGAACCTTCATATAGCACATCCCTCCAAGTAGCACACCCCTTGGTTCGATCCCAATGGGGTGCGCTATTCACAGGTTTCACTGTACTTTTGTACACCAGGGGAGTAGAGTAATGGCCATGGAGCAGTTCTTGGCACTACATTTTAATACCACACCAGTGGCACCACCAAAGTAGACGGCGTGTAATTCTTAAAAGAGTGTTTAGTGTCGCGTCTTACGTGTTGACATCTTATTTCTCATTCTTTAACGTCGTGACAGCACAGATTTAGGCGCCTCTTAGACAGGGCCACAGACACAACGTGTCTCGCGAGACTTGGCATCACGCTGGCTTTTTCAACAGTTCAAGACAAATTTCTTGTCTTTCTTGATCTGGATTCTCTAAATCTTGAGATCAAGATGCCAAGTGAGGACGTGACACCATGACGGTGTCTTAACCCTCTTGATGACCACCTTGGAGTCACTGTGTCCCCATGAGTTTCAATTATCTCATCTTGCAGGGATATAAATATAAAACTGGTTATAGACTACCATCACGTCGCGTGAGCTCACGTCATGGCACTCACGCTCACGCCACGTGGAATTGTTGAGCATGCACCAGGCTCACACTGTTATCACGTCACGCTCCTATTATTTAACAATTGTTTAGCATGGTCGACGCATGCACCGGGCTCACACTGTTGTCACGCCATGTTCATCACGTCACAAATATGACTTCACGCGTGCAGTCACGTTTTTCTTTTCTGGCGCGACTACATATTTTGTGACATCACGTCCTCACGTCCATATCTTTCGCGTTAAAGTATGTTTCATTTTTTTTTTTTAAATTAAAATCTGTTATAAAAATTCATGGTGCTGTCACGTTGATGGACATTAGTTTGTTTACTGCGCGATATCACTGTTAAAAATGTGAGCTCGTGACGTCACATGAGCTCACATGATTTCGAAATGGTAACAGTGACGTTATGGTAGATTGTAGCCTTCTTCGTCTTCTCTTTCAATACTTACATGGTTATTGGGACTCTCAGGATGATATTAAAAAACTGTTAAAAATGTGAGCTCATGTGACATCACGTGAGCTCACATGATTTCGAATTGGTAACAGTGACGTTATGGTAGATTGTAGCCATCTTAATCTTCTCTTTCAATGGTTATTGGGACTCTCAGGATGATATTAAAAAAACTGTTAAAAATGTGAGCTCGTGACATCACGTGATTGCATTTCGTAGCCAGCTTAACATTCATTTGTAGCTAATTAACACATCCCATGAGTACACCTCACCGATTGTTGCTTAATTTTTAGATTGTATATATTTTGGTATCGTACAGAGAATTGTGAATACCATATTTAAACCCTCCTTTTTTGCAGGTTAAAAGGACTGAGACCTCGAAGGCCATCTTGGGTTCTTCTACTGCTTTTCCTGTGCTTGAGGATAGCTTCAACTGATGCACGTAAGTCTTTTTTATACATTTTTAACTGTTTATTGACTGGGTTTTGGTCGGGAAGATTTGTCTGCATTCTCAAGCGGTGCTATTGGATGGAGATTGTCACATTGTCATTCCAAGAATGCAAGAGACAATATTATAATAGTCAGTGATGTGTACTTTGATGGACAACTGGTACATGGTCAGTGACATGTTGCGATCAACGCTCAAAGGCTCCAATTTCTTCTTAATTACATAATAAGATCATTTTATAAAGTGCAGTGACTTGGTACATGCACTATTTCCAGAGGCTAATTCTATAGTCCTAGTCTCCAAATTGTTTAGTCTTAAGACATGTTTTTTTCAACTGTTTAATCTTATAAGACTATAAGACTATAAGACAAGGTTTTTTTTTTGTAAGTCTTAAGCTAAGAATTTAAGCACTAAAAAGTCTATGTAATTATTTTTTTAAATTTTGGAGCAAAGCATTTGGCAAGCAGACCACTTATGAAACCACAATATTTTTAAGAATATAAGACACTTTTTACAGAAGACAGTGTTAAGACATAGGACTGAAACTTAAGACGTTTTTTAGAATATCTGTATCATTTAAGACAGAGACTTAATAAGGGGGATCTGAACTGCATGTTTTGCTATGGGGAAATTTTAAAACCTACTTTAAAAAAAAACTACTTGTTATAATACAAAAATAAAAATTGATAAAAATGTAGTATTTTTGTAGCTAGTGCATGATCGAAATTTCATAATTTTACCATAGGGAATTTTTTAAAAATTAAAAATTCAAATACTTTACATTTTTTTTTTTGGAATACACACCGTGCGAGTACCTGCTGCCACCTAGTAGCGTATTTTAGTTTTTAATTTTTAAAAAATTCCCTATAAATTGGAAAATTATGAAATTTTGATCATGCAGTAGCTACAAAAATAGTGCATTTTTATCTATTTTTATTTTTGTATTATAACAAGTAGTTTTTTTTTAAAGTAGGTTTTAAAATTTCTCCATAGCAAAACATGCAGTTCAGATCCCCCTTAAGAATAAGACACTTTTTACAGAAGACAGCGTTAAGACATAAGACTGAAACTTAAGACAATTTTTAGAATATCTGTATCATTTAAGACAGAGACTTAATTTAAAATCATGTCATATAAGACTAAAAAAATTAATTTTTTGGTAAGACCACCACTGTGTTCTCAAGTAGCACTTAATATTAACCAATTATAAGTCAAACGCATTTTTCAATATTGGCCCAATATTGCAGCCATAATTCCCAATATATATGGATTACAATAAATGGACTTAATTGGAATAGATGTAGGCCCAATATTGATCCTCTCATGTTATCAATATGTAACTGAACAACATTGGCAAATAAATTGGGTCAATATATAGGCCCACTATTGAATACAAAATAAGAGCGCAATATTGGGCCCAGTAATGCCCATATAGTAAGCTTGGACTACTATCAGTCCAATATAAGTTTCATTGGCCAATTGTTGCCAAATTAACCAATATTGCTCCAATATTCGGCCAATCGAGGTCCAATATTGTGTGCTACTTGGGCTGTGACCACTCCAAGCATCAAGTTGAAGAAGTGCAAATCTACCCAGCCAATCCCATGGATTTGTTTACTAGACCACGATTTCGTTTTGAAAAACAAAAATAAGATGTTTAATTTGTGGTTTAGCCCTCCCAAAAAAAAGTAACTTTAGATGACATCTTTTTTACGTTCTCCTCCACATTCCTCTCTTCATTAAATCATCTCATAACTCCCAAATTCCTTCGCATGCGGTTGGCATAACCCCCTGGGGGGAAGGGGGGGGATGGGGAGAGGCTGACGCTTAAAAACTGTAAAAAGTGTCTTTTTTACAGCATGCATGAGATAACTGGCATGTCAAACCACCCGCCAGATTACGCATAAATTGCTACATGTGAATTATCACCTGCAATGTTGTACAGGTATATATCCTGGTCAGGTGAAGACAACTTTGATATAATCTGGTCTAAAATTAGATGACTCGTAATTTCAATTGAGGGGAGAACATCAAAGAGGGATTTAAAAAAGAATAATGTACATGTACATGTACATTCTTTTGAAAATATGGAAAACATGCATGGATGAAAAAATAGCGAAAAATCTAAATTTATTTACAACAGCTTCGTTGTATAATTTACTGCACAAATATTATAAGATGAAGTGTTATACAGTAAACAGAACATCGCACAAAATTACACGGAAATACCATTTAAAATCTCAAGAACCTCAAAGCCGGCGCTACAGACTTCCATCACGTCACGTGATCTCATGTAATATCACGCCTGCACGTGGACAAGATGTTGAATGTGTCATATAGAATTGTTTAGCATGGTCGACGCATGTACGAGGCTCAAACTGCTATCACGTCATGCACCTCACATCACGTAAATCTGGCTTTACGTTGGCTTCACGTTTTCCTTTAATGGCTCGTCTACGTATTTTGTGCCATCACGTCCTCACGTATAGATCAACAGATATTTGGCGTTCATTTTTTTTTAAATATCTTATTCTGTAGAAAAATTCCATCGTGCTGTCACGCGTGTGTGACAGTAGTTTGCTTATGGCGTGATATCACTGTTAAAAATGTGAGCTCGTGACATCACATGAGTTCGAAATGTTAACAGTGACGCCAAGGTGGACTGTAGCCAGCTTTATCTTCTCTTTGAATACATACATGGTTCAGGACTCAGGATGATATTAAAGCCGGCGCCACAGACTTTCATCACGTCACGTGAGCTCACGTAATATCACGCCTGCACGTAGACAGTAATGTAGAATGCGTTATATAGAATTGTTTAGCATGGTAGACGCATGTACGGGCCTCAAACTGCTATCACGTCATGCACCTCACATAAATCTGGCTTCACGTGTTGTCACGTTGTCTCGTCGTCCCTGCATATACATATGTATTTTTCCTCTGGGGTGCATCCAAAATGATCTTATAATACCCTAAAAAAATGCGCATTTGCACGTTACCAGAAACTGATTGGTATATACAAATCAAGACAAGATCCCATCACCCCTGACCTAACACAACAAGCGGGTTATTCTACTAATCAGCACGACCATTTCGTTCACTTAAACCCCTTAAGACCCTGAAAAAGTCGGTCACAAATCCAAACATCCCATACAATAAGTGGTTATTAGCTCAATGGCATCATCATCCTCTACATCAGTGGGACAGTTGATGAATGCTTATAATCATATCTCCACCTCCACCCCCAACCCCTAACCCCTCGAAAATGCACGTGTATATACCCTCGCTCCTCCCATGGCAGGTATACCTCAAGAGGCGCCTGAACCACGAAACTACCATTGCCTCATTCCTCCTATCACGTCCTCACGTCCTCACGTCCATCCATCATCACCATCATCAACGATTAATCCGATTTTCTGCTTTTTTTATATGTGACGCGTGCAGAGAGTGGCTACCGCCTCTTGGGGCTCGACCCCGACCTGGGCTACAATCGAGCTGCCCAAGGGGAAAACCCGCTCCTAAGACAGGTCATCTTCGATGACGAAGATGGTAATAGATAGTCGTGTATATTTTGCATCTTACAAGTCGCATCCGATGCTTATAACCGCAATTACCTCTAGATTCCCTAGCTCTATATGGCTTCAATTAACGCAGGCAGTTGACCTATTGTACTCATTAACCCTAAATTGCACGAACGTTTGGCAAGTGTCACGCATAGGGGGTGAGGGGGGAGAGTGTGGGTGGGGGTGGGGAAATAATTAAAATTGAAATATTTAATGTTTTTTAATGTCTGCCGCAGCTAGACGAACTTTTCTTCACTGCAGTTACATGCACAAGTTGGCTATATACAGACTACCATCACGTCACATGATCTCACGTGGAAAAAAAAATAAAATATGCATCGTTTAGAATTGTATAAGCATGGTACAGTGAGATCATGTCATATGCTCCTCGCATTACAAATCTGGCCTCACGTTTTTATTTTCAGGCGCGTCTGCATATTTTGTGACATCACGTCCATCTATTTCGACGCCTTCAAGTAGGCTTATGTCACGTGCTGTCACGGGAGTCACCGTAGTTTGTTTATTGCGTGCATATCACGGTGATAACTGCGAGCTTGTGTGACGTACGTGATGCTAGTCTGTAGCCAGCTTTACGTGGATTTATATATGATGTCAAAGCAGTTTTTACCGTTCGTTGTATCGATCGGTTCGTTATATACTGACAGGCTAATACATTAGAGCTATAGGCATAAAAGTTCGTTATATGCTTAAAGGTATAGGCATACTAGTTCGTTATATGCTGAGAGGTATATATAGGCATACTAATTCGTTATATACTGAGAGGCTAATACATGAGAGGTATAGGCATATTAGTTCGTTATATACTAAGAGGTATAGGCATACTAGTTCGTTATATGCTGAGAGGTATAGGCATTCAAGTTCGTTATATGCTGAGAGGTATAGGCATATTAGTTCGTTATATACTGAGAGGCTAGTACATGAGAGGTATATATAGGCATACTAGTTCGTTATATGCTGAGAGGTATAGGCATATTAGTTCGTAATATGCTGAGATATATAGGCATACTAGTTCGTTATATGCGGAGAGGTATAGGCAGATATATATTACATGTACTATGGTCGGGAACAGCCGTTCTGTAGGCTTATACACGAAGTATAGAGGTGGACCTATCATCACTCATTATCAGATTTTATTGAAAAATTCTGGTCTAAGTAATGTTCCTCATCCCCATCTAAATTGCAGTGCATGACGGGAACATAAACTGAAGCAAAGTGGGGGGTATCGACCTGCGAGTGCACGCCCGGTGCATGGACAAGCCCAGCAATCTATTATGCACATAAATGAAGTCCATTTAAATATTTAACCTAGCCACACGAGCAATTCGACATGGGCCATTAAATATAATAAGGAGGAGGACATTTATTACCCGTGCCGGGTTGTGTCCTGTCCCTATAGTTCCGCTCGCCAAAAGGAGCGGAAGTGAATTTTTTTAAAAAAATGTCTTATCATGGAGGTGTACAAGTATTTATAACGCCTCGAATTATACATGGTGTACCATAAGTCAACAGCCAAATTTACAGGGTTTGTAGCTGGTGGTATACGTATAGAGTATAGTGTATTTTTCGGTTATACTCCCACCATGCCTTTGCATTGCACCGAGGTAATGCAGGGAAGCCAAATGAAGATGTCAAGAGGCAGCCATGTTCTTTGGGCATTTGTACTCCACATACCACCCTGTACAAACCCTGCAAATTTGTCTGCTAACTTTCGGTACGCCCTGTATTGCGAGATGACTTTCAACTCTATGGAGGCAGCAGGAGGCTGACCAATGGTCGCTTGTTAACAGGTGGTCGATGAAACGTGATCCAGCATGATACTGACCGAAATGGTCAAAATGGCTACACTCTTGAAAAACAGCTGTACTATATAGAACCTTTGTAGGCTCAATGCCTTGCTACACCAGCAGAACCTTTTAAGGTTCTAAGAAGACCCCCCAGAAAAGTTCTATAAATATAACCTCTTTACTGGTTCCTAAATGCACCTGCTATGGTTCTACAATTTAAACCTTTTTATGGGTTCTTTATAGAACCTATTTTTTTAAAAAAAATGGCGAAATTTCTCTAAAGAACCTAATTTTTTAGAGTGTACAGAACACGCTGTCCACTATACATGTCTTTCAAACAGCATGCAGGAGACTGACCAACATGCATATATGCACTTGCAAACAGCTGGTTGAAAAGAGTTGTCCAGAGAGCATGCATGGTTCCTTGCAACCACTAAATGATTAAACACGTGGGTGAACATGAGTTTGGCTCAAGAAACTCGTCTGCCTTAATTTCCAGACGATATGATGGCCATTAATCTAGTTTTGGGTTGGCCGTCCACGTGCCGACTCATGGCAGGCATGAATCACTATAGCAGACAAAACGAAAAATGAGATGTCACAGAAATGTCCGCCCATGACGTCCTGCCACAGAGAATTGAAGTTACACACTTGCTTTTGTTGAAAAATCGGTCGCTTTTCGGCCATTTGTCAGTCCATGGAGGTCTGGAGGCACCTCAGTGGTTCCTTCAAATGCCCTCAACTGTAAATTCTTGAATTCTTGGCAGATGTCGAGTAATCTGTCTTGGCCAATTGGTGTGCCGATGACAGATTTTTGATTCGTATAGGACGGTTCCAGGACCTCGATTTGAGAAGGGGTACAATTGCCAAATATACACTTTTTAGTTTTATGAGGCTTATGACGTATATTTTAAGTGCACTAGCAGATGCTTTTCCTCAATAAAAAAATCTTAAAAAAAAAAACAGCAACCTTATTTTTTCCCTTGCATTATTTTACTTACTGCTAAATAACTCGTGGATTTTTACCGTTTTAAATCCCCCACAGATGTTTCCCCTTCACCCCTACTAATAATGAGTCATTAAATGTAATGTAATTAGCGCTTAGTCCATTAATATGCATCGTGAACGTGATTTTGCAAGGCTCCAGTGAGAATAGAGGGATTGAGCAGGTGTGCCTTAAAGACTTACCTTAACGAGAACGATAAACACAAACACGCTATTGCGCATGCGCCGTAAAAATCGTTGTGCTATCACGTTAAAGTAATAAAACTGTCGTCTCCCCTCAACCACAAACCCATTAACGTCGTCCCGTGCACGCATGCGCATTGGCATATGCACTGTTGAGGGCATCGCAGTTGTCGTTGAGCACGTGCAACATTTTAATTCAAATACTTTGTATTTAATTACAGAAAACGATGTGTTGGAAGAAGACATTGACAACATTTGTCCAGAAATAAAGCCAGGAGAAGATGACTTGCCAGGTGAGAACACGTTTAAGAACATGTTAAAAAATCAACCAACCCCCTCCCCCTCCCCCTCCTCCTACCTATGGTTGAACGTCCGTTGTGGATGACCCTTAACCTGGCACAGGATGACCTATTACCAAAACTGGCCAAAAGATCAGTGATGACCTCTGATGATCACTGACAACATGCAGGAAGTAGTTGAAGGTGTTAATATTAGCCTACTTAATAATCCGAACATTTCGATGGTGCAGGATTTGACTTCATCCGGAAGTTCGGTCTGGACGCTCTGGATTTCGACTTCAAAGGGGTGAAACGGGTTCGGGGATCCAACAGAATGCAGACAGCGTATCGTCTAACCAGAGATGCCGATCTACGGATACCCACCAGGTCAGATATTTTAAACATGTACACCACTAATAGGGCCGGCGAGATCGTAAATAGCCCACCAAAAGGGTACGGACCTCTCTTATCGAAAATTCAAAAATATTGGAGGACCTCACTTAAATTGCAACTCAACAGGGGAAATCCCATAGACCACGCGAGTACCAAAAGAAGATTCTGTACTACTAGCAGAAAGGGTAAGATTAATAGGGGAAGGAGGAGGTCAGTCTGCAAGATGGAAAATCAAATAGCCCTGTGGAGGTTCTGGTTGCTTGGGGACACCATGACGTCATGATATCCACCTGTTGCTAAAAACTGTCACGTGCTGAAGAGGAGCATGTGCTCAAAAATTGAAGCATATTTATTTAATTAAAGATGCATGTGCTTGAAAGCACGTGCATTGGAAAAGATGCACGTGCGATTTGAATTTCAAATGAAAGAACACGTTCTGTTATCAGTTTGAAAATAGCTACAGTGAAACCTGTCTACATTGAACACCCATGGGACCAGGCAAAAGACAGGTGTTCATTGTATGGAGGTTTGCTATGAAAAGACAATATCCAATGAACTATGTTTATTGTACATGTATACAATTGAATAGACATGTATAACATTATGCACACAATCCTTTCAGTGCATGCATACATAAATCATTATTTTATTTGTTTTTAATGAAATCTGTAATACTGTTGTTTTTTGTTTCGATCATTGATGATTATCCTAATGTTATTTCTATGGAAGCTGTCTGGGACCAACCAAAAGTGTTTAAGTTAGGGAGGTGTTCACTTTATAAAGGTGTTCAATCTCACAGGTTTCACTGTATTGGTAACACTTTTTCCGAAGTGACTGCATGTTTTTGGAACTACAGTACAATTTAAGTAGTTCCGCAACTCACAACTCAGCATTACCAGTATTTATGGCACCTTTTCTCTAAAGCAGCCAATAGGTGGGTCGCAAATTTTAAAGTTCTTGTTAGATGGGTCGGAGTCCAGTCAACTTTGGGAACCACTGTCCTATATATGTAATGTGCATTACATTATAGTCATTAAAATTCCTGTTTAATATAACTTCATATCCTCTACAGGATGACGTACCTCTATATGCAGGAGCTAAAATTACCATTCAGCAAAGTATGCTGCTCATTTTGGCATTTTTTACCAGCTGCGGACTGTCAATGAAAAGCCTAGTAAATCTGTTAGAATTAATTTCTTTGCACATGCCACCGGGATCCGCAGTACCAACAACGACTTACCTATTTAATAAATTTTTTAATGTTGATTTTAGCAAATTTACTTACCATTTTACGTGTCCAACTTGTTGTAATATTCTTGGTGTTGATATTGAAGTGTGTGGCAAATGTAACTACACTGTTGTTATTCAAAAATTAAGACGTTTAGGTGACCCACCTGAAAACCCGGGGCGCCAGTTACTGGCTGACCCCCTAGGTGTGAGGACTCTTACTGGGGTTGACCACCCTGTCCCTGCTGTCGCACCGCGGACAGTGGGAAGCTGCGCTCT
>JAQGCC010003989.1:0-14022 GCA_034698905.1 Xestoiulus laeticollis
TTTTTATCAATTTTTATTTTTGTATTATAACAAGTAGTTTTTTTAAAAGTATGTTTTAAAATTTCACCATAGCAAAATATGCAGTTCAGTTCCCCCTTAAACTAAACTCCCTGAACAGTTAACAAAGACTCGAAGATGGAGAAGATAAAATTAAATTTATGATTTTGGAATTGGTTCAATGTACAGCCCGTGAGTACTGTGACTTGCGGCCCTCGAGCCTCTTTTTATATTGGTTTATAATTACATTTTTTATAGAAATTTAAAGAACAGATATAACAACACTAAGAAACATTGTATTTTTTGCCTCAATTTTTTTAAATACGGATCTCTTGATCATGGAATGATCATTACCATACGTTTGCTTAACCCACTATAGATTGGCAGGTAATTTTGTTCTATAGGCCTACATTTTAAGTCCACATAGCATAATGAATGTAATTTTTCCCATTGCGAGTAATCAAGAAGCATTTTGTCATTGTGCATTACTTATTTTAAGAAAAAAAGTACTAAAAAACATGCCTGTGATAAGAGATGATTAAATGAGGATAGAAAAAAGATGAAGACATTATAATATATCTGTTTTCTACTTACAGTTTCAAATGGTGAAATAGGGTGATTCTGTTGATCATTATCCTCTGTTAGGCTCAAACATGCTTTACTACGCTGGAGCGCCATAGAACTGCCATTTGCTGATCCAGTATCCGACAATTCCAAAGCAGACAAATGCCACATAGGGCATTGCTCATGATTAGGCGAGAATCGGTTGTAATCCAGCGATTTGCAATTTTTGGACTTGGTGCAGAAACTGCTCGAGAATAAGCAGCTGTCGGATTTACTACGGCTTTGTGAAAACGTGTGGTAGCGCTTTCCTTCGGATGCTTTTGATTTAGTTAGAGAATTCCTGAGTGAGGGATCTTTCGATACTAGTTTAACCGGTACAGGCAAACATAAAATATCGACATCTTGATCAGTAGCAATGATATGTGACTGGCCATCATTGCACGATGGCGCAGATTGGGCTAATGGAATGTTATCGTTGCAGCGGTATAGTTTCTCCATTACGGATATTTCAGTTGCGTGACTGTTAGTGTTGCGAGGCACCAAACTCTTTGTTTTCACCATTTTGTTCCCCTCCTGCTCGAATATTTCTTTGATGGTTTCGACATGGCCAGTTTTAACTGCCAAGAGAGACTGACTTCCAAAAATCTTTGATGCATCCAAACCGTTAGCACTTTTGAAAGACACTAGTGGGGCATTTCTGGCCCGAGATTCAAACTTCCCTGGTTTTCCTTTTGGCATTGATTCATCGTTCTCGGAAGACCGCGATTTTAGTCTTCCTGAATTTGATGTCATGATTTCGAGGGTTTTACACCCATTACCTGAAGGACTAGATTTATTTGTTGTAACCAAATCGTCAAGCACCAAGCTCCTTATAATTGTATTACAAGACTTCTTCGGACTGTCTTCCTTGAGCCTTTCATCTACAATATGCTCATCAACAGGGTTTGAGGTTTGCGCAGATATATCTGTAGCTTCAAAGGTAAAAAACTCTGGTGAGGTATTAATGGAAGCCCTTCTGCTTTGATCACCACCCTCTCCATCACACTGGACATCACTGGACATTGTGGAATAGCCCTCGTCCTTGCTGCCGGAGAGAATGGAAGTGGCTGATGTTTTGGACGTGGTTTCATCGTGATCATCGTTCATAGAAGTAGACATTACTGCATCCTTTGGCGAGTTCTCCACGCTTTCAACACCGCTTTCATCACCTAAGCTATCGGTGCGACTTTTCCGGATAGACATCATGCAAGACATGTTTTCCTTTATTTGGTCTCCCTTGAACGCTCCATGGTTATTTGATTCAATTGTCGTTTGCCTGTTCATATCGCTCAGTCCAGGCTGAATATGCTTAACACAAGTTTCACTAAATGGTGAATTGATGGACATGTGGTTGCATGCCTGTGCAATGACCGAATGAGTCTGTTTCGCGACACCGCCAAAATCGTCCGCAGATTTTGCCAGCGGTAGATTTGCTTTGCAGAGGCTTGTTGGCTTACTTGCGCACATGTCACATAACTGTTGCCTGTTTTCGGTACTGGTGGTAAGGCCATGATAACTATTAGGTAAGGTGTGGCGATGGTAAGGGCCGTAATGATAAGGTTGGGCAAATGGCGTTGAACTTGACACTTGTCCGCAAAATTCCGACTTGGTATCAAACTGATAAGAAGGATCTCTTGTCATTGACGCCTGATAAATCTTACTGTTCCACGAGTTAAAACTGTCCCTTTCTGGTGAGCTTTTGTGTTTCGCCTGACTAGATAAAGAGAAATGATGGGATCCAGATGCAACAGGATTCGGTATTATAACACCAAAATTCTTGAAGATGCCTCCATCGTCCGAAGGTGTTGTCATACTGTCCAAGCCCATGTCGAAATCTGCATCAGAACATTTTGGATCAAAGCTTACTACTTTATTGGGCCTTATATTTGCATATTGCTGCCAGTTATGCACTTCTGTAGATTTGCGGCTACTGAGTCTTAGTAGATCAGTCATGCCCATGACTAAGCCGTGTGGATTGACATGCCGCCTTTCCCTTAATATGGATTGCGGTGGGCAACTTTCTTTCACTTTTAATTGTACCAGGCGGCTATCACTGGGGGAACCACATGAGCAGCTGCTGCAACAGTCCGCTCTGGAGCAATCCTCATCCTTGCACGACAAGCACGAGCCTTTCCAACTATTTGAATCTTGAATCTGCCCGTAATCAGGCCTAGAAAGGCCATTGTCACACATTGAATCTTTCGTTGACTGTCTGAGGGTATTTGCAATCTTGTTATGGATTCCTGGTGTGGGTGAAGATGAGGATGAGGTTGATGAAGAGGATGAGGAGGATGATGATGAAGATGATGAACTAATCCTTGGAGATTGCACAGCATCACTAACCATCCAATGTTGCTGGCGATCCAATTTGTGAATCTACACATAAATAAATGAGCTTGAAATTAATGCTTTGTAGATATGTAACGTGGACATACTAAAGTGCTTTACTGTTTTTAAGATAATTATTTAAGATAAATTTATATAATTTCAATATTAAGATGTTTAAAATATACATTATATTATTAGACAAATAACTGGATATTTGCCATATAATGCAGAAATATTCGTATATAGGGGACGTATACGGCTTTAAAGGAGTAAAGTATTACTTAATTTTTTCAGTAGTATTTTCAAAGTATTTCAAAAAGCTTATTTGTTGTTACAGCCGCGGTGCCCATAGCCAAATTGCCCACTCTGCCTATTTTAATTTCGTGTGTCTTGCAAAAAATTATGGGCCATAGAGGGCTTAGACATTGGCTGGCAAAGATCCGTACAGTTTGGTCAGGGAACGGAATGAGAGGAATTAGAAATAGCAGGATTTGCGATCGATTTTTAGAGAAACCATCCTGGCTTTTATTTAGAAGCAGTGATGGAATTTCCCAGTGTGCCTATCCCTTCAGAGTCTATTGAGACTAAACTGGCACCATTGTAAAGGAAGAACTGATGAAACTAGCAGCTTGATTGGCGCCCTACTTTGACTTCTTCCACTGCTTCTTATACCCTGCATAAAAAGCCCCAAAACTGCAGACAAGATAGCCTACATGATGCTTATGTAAATTAGCATTACCTGACTGCATTTACTTGGCAGCACAGCTGATGCTGAGCAGTCCATGTGAGCACTGCTGTCGAAATGACTAGCATGTTGGTTAGGAGCTCGGACACCATTATGACTACAAATGGCACTTGAAGATGGAGTTGACGAAAATTGTTTCTCGATTTGATAACACTAGAAAAAAGTAAAATATAATGAATTATGAACTTTGGATGAATTTAAAGAGGATATTAGTTCCGAGAGCATCATAATTATTTAATTTATTCCATGCAAAATAATTAACGTTTAAAAAATAATTATGGCTACGGTTTACTAAAATGTATTTAGCTTTTATTATCAGGGACTTTATTTTAGAAATCAAAAAATTAAATTATTTAATTTTTATCTTGATAGGTGGTTTAACAAACTCCGAAATTCCTTAAGCCCCAGGCCACGCTAGGCTGGAAACGCACATTTGGCTAGCCTCAAACAAGGCTAACAATAAAAAAGGATTTTAGCACGAGATATTTACTAGCAAATTTTATAATTTGAGAATTTAAATTAAATTGGATGTCCTGTTTGAGGCAAACCAAATGCGCGTTTCCAGCCTAGTGTGGCCTGGGGCTAAAAGTATGAGATGCCGCTATGGTCGAAGAAATCATTACCTTTGATGACGAAGGTAAACTACGGAAATTGCGGGAGATTTTAGTATCTGGCATAATAAAAGTGGAACTAGCCGGCTACGATAAAAAAAAATATTACAATTGATGAGAAAAATGCTTCGGTCTATGCAGGGGAACAATTCAGAATGTTGTTAGACTCACGTGTAATCTCGTATCTAGAGCTCGGTGCAACTGTTGCTGAAACAGGATATGTAGCGTTTGGTTTTGCTGCTCTAAGTCGACCACTCTTTTCTTCAGCTTTTTGCACTCTTCTTGTAAACTCTGAAAACAAATTGATATTTGAAGATAACCGTTACGTGAATACACTGCCGATTCTCCATCTGCAAAAGCTGGAATTGAATTAGTCGCAATTTTTTTGAATACGAGCGAATGTTTCAAACCTTTTGAACCAACAAAGCTTGTACCACTTGGTTAGCTACGTCATCCATGCATTTTTCGTACTGCATTCTTTGCTGCTCGTTTTCCAGTGAGATGGAAGAGTTTTCCTCTTCGAAGTATTTTAGCCTTTCTATTAAAACCCTATTAATATTTAGCTCTCTCGACTCGGGAGACTGGTCTTGGCCAAATGACGTCACCTGAAAACAGGCATGAAAAATACAGCTTAGCGAATACATTACACTGGCAGCCTGTCTAATAATGGCATTGTTAATTGCGCACTTTATGCGCCCGTGATGCCGAAACAGCAAACATACCACGCTTTCCAAATTTCTAATTTCGCTAACGAGCATATTGTTGACTTTCTCGAGCCGCAGAATGTTCAACTGGCAGTCCTGGAGCTTGTGCTGGAAATAAGAAGCGGTGCCCAAAAAGCATTGCAAACAACAGTTACACAACTCTGTCTTTTCTAATTAATTGTCTAATTAAGTAATAGGAATGCATACCTCGTAAACATCGTGTACTGTTGACTTTTCCTGAGATATTTGCTCGAGCATTGACTGGCATTGAGCCATGTTGTGCATCACCAGTTCCTTTCTGTGCAACGGGAAAAGAGAAAAAAATGGTATATGAAAAGCCAGGAAATCAAACTATTAAAATGATTTTTGACCTTTCCTTGTTGTTTTTAGTTGTGAAAAACATTCACGATGAAATGTCAAAGCACGGCTATGAAGTCAATGTGTTAATTGTACCGTAAATTTGAACTTGACTATTGAATTTGAGGAATCATTGGATCTAAAACAATGGTTTCTTACTTTCTCATTTCGTCCTTTAGGCACACGAGCTGGGCCTTAAACGTGTCTTTTTCCGCCGTGACTTCCTTCCACTTTTCTTCGGTGGCTTGTCGTATGCAACGTTCACGTTCCAACTGGTGGTGACTAACCTCCTGTAAATTAAAAGAACAGTTCATGAGTTGGTGCAGGTTTAAAACTTGGAAACATAATTATATTGGCATAAACCGGCAATGCAATTAAAGACTCAGATTGTGCATTGAAGCAGTTTTTATATTTTTTTTTCCTGAAATGTGGTGCTGTGAAGACTTGCAACTGTTGTGGCAAATCTTGCCAACAAAACACTTATTGTATCATGATTGAAGGTTTGCTTGATATGAACCTCAGCGGCAAATTAAAATCAGTGACATGCTTAATTATCGGAGGCCTGTCTCCATCGAACGTTTAATTAAAGGGAGTGGATGGATAAAAGCAGTTATAATCAGCGGAAGTCTATTAATCACTTTGTTAAAGGGAAACACCCAAGAATTCAGAAAACAACGACTGTGCATATTAAAAACAACTAATCGCATTCAATGACGGTTGGAGCTTGTATGAATGTGATGTTGTGAAAGCCGCATAAATACAGCACAAAAGATAGAGCTGTTGGCATATTTTTTTTTTGCTGTGATCTCCAAAGGAATGTGACTAAAATCCGAACAGCATTTGGAGATTTGTTAGATTTTCTGCTTCAGCTATACACTGATAACCGGCTAAATCAGTGATGTTCAAACATTTTTCAAAAAATTTCGTTAAAATTATACTAGAATAATGAACCCAGAATTATCATGGTACATACGTTTTTTAGATAAATTTTCTTTCATTTATCCAAATCAAAAGTTAATTTCTAAATAATGTGAGGGTTTATTGTAAGATCAGTTTGGTAATGTACCTTAATATTTCAATTATATTTACATAAACTTAATTCGCTATTTTTTTTGTAAAATTTCTGATATATAACTAGAGATTTTAATACAATCAGGATGAACAGTTGAAAAAATGCTGGAATAAATCGTATTTAGAGAATGTGTTGCTACCCAAACAAAAATAATGAGCAGAAATTAAACAGAAAAATTTCAGTGTATTTTCTGCAGCAACTATTATGCAGAATTCTTAAAACAGAAAACATGGGATACAACTTTCCAGCAGAATTCTGCAGAATTTCTTGCAGATATACATATGCAGAAATTTGCATGATGAAAGATGATTGCTGCATCATCTTCTTCCATCCTTTCTTGCAGTTAATTTTTAATATACATTGTACAAATACCACTATACTGTATAAGGAACCATATGCCAAGTGCAAGTTATAAGAATTCCTCTAACGATCTTTTTTAATTTAGCAGTTTTAGTTTCTGCAGAAATGCATGTTTTACAGAAAGTCACAAATTCTGCAGACGATCAGCCGGGTGAATCCTGCAGAATTTTGATAGGTTATTTTTCTATGGGTATTTACTGACCAAAATCCTTAGTGTTCATAATCAAGAACTTGTCCGTCAGGTGCACAATATCATAATCATTCATGCCAACAACTTTGTTTGGCAATCCCGTAGCACTTTAATATTCGTATCAGAGCTACCATCATCAGAAAAGCTGGTTTCCCAAGTTTAACATATATAGGAAACATTCATTTTCAGTTATTTCATTCTCGTGAAGTTTAAATATCTCGAGGTTCAAAAACAACAACAAAATGAGATTGAAAACACTGTAAAAGGCGGCAGAGGTGGCTGTTTTTTCCCAGCAAGAAAGAATGTATATCGCAATTATACAGACACATAAATCTATCCAACCGGCGTTTCTTAATCTTATTTTCTTAAATTAGTCCCTAGCTTCCCGTATATCACTGTTTGAGTTAAATGGCTCGGAGAACATCTTCACCATCGCATCCTTGAGTTGAATTCCCTAAATACTCTTGAATTTATCCCTTTTTTTCGAATCCCCTTGGAATGTAGCTTTTTCAAACGGCTAAAGTGCTAAATTAGATTTTTTCTCCTGGCTCCATTTTTTTTTTTTTTTTTTTTTTTGGAAGTAACACTAATTGCAGTAATTAGACCTGAACGCTATTGGTACAATATATCACACGGTAGTCCTACCTAAATTTTCATGCCAAAACTAGGTTTGTTTACTCGCTATACAAGGTTCTGCTTAAAATGCCGCATAATTTTTTTTCTGATAGTAACCTGCAGCTTTTGGATTAGAGCCCATTTTTTAAAATAGCTTCGTGGCCTATACGACTGAAGGCAACAAACATATTGATCGTATTTCCTCGACAAGATCATCTATGATAGAATAATGCTCGGTGAACATACGAGTTCGTACTTCAAGGCTACTAAAGCTTATACCAAAAATGAAAGCATTTATTTTCAGATAATGCCAATAATAAAAACAGTTTGCTCTCCAAACGAATGCTTCACCACCTAAACGATCTTCCTACTTACAGTATTGTAGAATATTAAGTGCATCTTGCATGAATGTTTTCTTTGAAAACAATGACCTAGCATAATGTTAAAATATATAAGAAATGACATGTACTCTGAAATCTTTTGTCTGAGCTGGTCATGTTATTTAGCGCTAAGCTGTGCAACTTTTGCCATTGAATAACAACTCGAGTTGCTACAATAGCAGTGCTATTTGTTCTCGGGTTGGTGGGTGTAAAAACCGCATTAGTTTTTCTTAGGTGCCGCAAGTAAAGTACATTTAAGTTTAAATTTAAGTTCATCCCTAAGTAAAACAAAGATGCACTTGTTCTTTGCAAAAGAAGTTGTAAAGAGTTGGTTGGAATTTAAAAAGCTGCCATAAGTAGTCCATATATCAAACGGTTTTCGTGAAATCTCAAAGTGATATGCATGTACATGTATACATTTTTCATATAAAGCGTAATTTAAGTATTATTCATTTTCCATAAAAGAAACAAAAATAGTTTTTTCCTATATTCAGCCGGCTGGATTTCGTCTGTAAATTTTAAACAAAAATGGCTCAACTATATTTCAATTTGTTCATGTTGTAACTAAGTTTGTGGTGTCTGCAATAGTAGTATACAATAAGCCCTTTCTGGCTCATTTTATACTTTTATTGAATTTTACTTTTGAATTTCTTATGATATAAACTGATTGGTAATATTTTTTTTCAACCATGAAATTTAGCTGGAAAGGTTGATTTCATTGAATTCTTGAATAAAACATCAAATTTACCTATATAGTTGATTGTGAAAGTTATTTGTAAGCTTCCAATGAAGCACCATGGCTGCCATAAAATTAATTGCTTTCATAACAAATTAATTATTATAAGAAATTGAAATGTAAAAGTCAGTAAAATTAAAAACTGACCTATAGAAATGGCTGAATATATACATACTACTTAAAATAGCTATTTTTTTCAGCCATGAGTCTTAAGCTATAGAAACGCTGATTTCACTGAATTGTAGAATAAACATCTTATTTGTTATATGGTTGATTGTGAAAGTTATTGCTTCCAATGAAATACCATGGCTGACATAAAATTTATTGCTTTCATGGCAAATTAATCATTATAAGAAATTGAAATGTAAAAGTCAATAAAATTAAAAACTGACCTGGCGTATTATGTACAACTTACAATTAATATTGCTTCTAACAAAATAATTAGGAAACCAAACCTACAGTCAAATATGCTCATAAGCTTTAGAAATCCTTATGTTAAATTGGCATTTCCAAATTCATGATGGTAATTTTCATTTAATTTAGAGAATTAGAATTTTATTATAACATGTCAAAGTTTTAGAAAATCTGATCAATAGTACGAGAACTTCACTAGCTATCTTGTAATTTGAATTATACCTAGACTATGTTGAGCTTGTGTTCTGTATTTACATTCCTTACTTGAGCTGTGAATTGGAATTTAATACTTTCGAGCCAACTTTGGTATCTCTAAACTTTACATGCATGTATTTGCTGGATATAACATGTGAATATTTTGAGCATTTGTCACTTGGGTGCGCAGGATTCTACAGACTGCAAGAATTAGACCTTCTAATTGTGTACGAATATGGTTATGTTATTTCTTGCTAAGGCCATGGTGCTACCATGCACCGTTAGCAGCACACCATATTAAGTTTTGCGAATCTGCGCAGTATAATTTGTTTTCTTGTACCATTTACAGTTTAAAACCGAGTAGAATTCCTCAAAAATAACGGCTCATGCCAACCTGAAAAGTTTGCCAATGGCTATAAGCCAAAGGATTACACTTCAGGGCTACTGTACTGCATGTAGATCCCAGGGAAAGGAAACCAGAAGTCTCGAAGTTGCCTAATGTTATTTTTACCCGCTTGTCAACAGTTATCCGTTTTGTTCCGTTTATCCAATAATTCAAGATAAAAGTTGTTTTATTACTGCAACGCCTTGGTGGTTTCCGACGATTTCTGGTCATTTTGGGCCCCTTGTACAAACAGGCATAGCCATATCAAAGATGCTAAGAAAACATGCTCGAAGAGTAGAAGAGGAAATTCATTTCTGTTCCGCACAATGATATGGGGAAAATGGCTGATAAGTGTTTAGCAAAGTAGAATGGGCAGGGGGATGTAATGTTGCTGTAAAAAAAAACCGACACCCAAGATAAATAAACTGCACGCAGCAGCAAATAAAACAGCAAAAGATCGCGACCTCTTCATGATTAAGACGGCCTTTTCGATGATAAGAAAATGAATTGCGCCCAATACAGTGCTGCAGTTTTTTAGGAATGAGTCCCTGACAAAAAAAACAACATCAAACATACAAACTGTGCAACTATATCTTGACAATTTGATCAGCCAATCTGCTGTTTATAAACAATGCAGGCAAAGGCCAGCATTGTTATGACAATATATTGTCGTTGCATCGCAAGCATTTGCAATTTATGTGCAAGAAAATACTCCAGGCCAACCCAGCAATAAAAAATAATTTGTAATTACGATTTAATGCGCAGGTCAAATTCACATAGTTTCCAGTGCATTTGGTTAATAGGGGATGCCACGAGATTTAATATATTCCAAATATGTCTTCGATCATAAATTTAATCGGCTCTTTTCATAAAAGTACATGTATTTAGTTGTTAAAAACCTCACAACATCAACATATGGTTGTTTATTATTAATCATTTTATAGGCTCCTTCACGTAAGCGCTGTTAAGCACAAGCCGGCAACGCTTTTCCTGCGTAATTAGATGTGCGCATGCGCTGTTCATGCGCACATCTAATTACGCGGAAATCGTTGCAGGCTTGTGCTTAACAGCGCTCTCGTGAAGGAGCCATATGTTCGATCGAGTGGTTATTTGATAGCTGTTTAATGTATATTATATTCATATTTTGTAAGCTTTGTAACTTAAAACAGCAGCCATCGATCAACTGGTAACTTTAATATCGACAGGGTGTCCAGTCGTCTAGGATGTTCTTGAATTTGCACTCAGTGGTTGTAATGTATACCTCGAAGAAGTCATGAATTATGCTTTTACTTAGATCAATATAAGGCATTGTATAGCTATAGTTCCATCAGTAGTTCCATAGTTCCATCATTAGGTTTACTGAAGGATCTCTATAGATAGAGATCTCTATAGATAGAGATCCATCAGTAAACCTAAAGGTACGTGTACACCAGGCTGCTGTTGCTGCGCAGCCAATTATAAAACTTCGCAGCTTTTGTTAGGGGTACTCATAACTTGTGTTCAGCTAGCCTCTCCTCAGTGACCTCAACAATTTCGACTTTGATGGGATTGGCCAATCAATCTGAATTCGAATTATGATTGATTGGAATTACCAATCCCAAAGTCGACATTTGTTGAGGTCATTGAGGAGAGGCTAGCTGAACACAAGTTGTGAGTGCCCCTTAATTACAAAAGCTGCGAAATTTTATAATTGGCTGCGCAGCAAAAGTAGCCCGGTGCATAGACACCTTAATGTTCAAACAATTATTTCCAATTTTTGCAGAATTTTGCTTTATTTCTGTCCATTTGTATGTTGTTGTTTTTTCTATAGTATGCTCCACAATTTTTTATCGACATTTTTATCGATAAGAATAACTTTCAATGAGCACAAAGGAAACTTCAAATTTAGAAATGTCCACTTGAAATTTATTGTATTTAAATGTTATACTTCTTCTTTGAAAAAATATGATGGTAATTGGTCGTTGGAAGGGATCCTTAAAAATGAATGTATAAGCCTTAAAATCCTTGAAATGTGTTTGAATTTTGCTAGTAGATTTACATTCTAAAGCAACGTCAATGTTGATTGATTGTAATTGGCAAACCCCACTGAATTTTTCTAATGATAATAATATGTGTTTAGACTTGGCATAAGTAGCATTTTCTTGATTCAGGCTACTGCTATTCTATTCTGGTTCTATTTTACTTGAAGTAACCAACGCCAATGCATGATTTAGTAGCAGATAAGCCTCCAGCTTATGCAAAAAAACAGGTAAAAAATGTTAGTATAGTTGTACTGAAACAATATTTAAACCACACCCCGCAATTATTTAAGACAGACGTTATCATACTAACTACTTCCTGAAATGTTGGACATGAAGCCTTGGCCGATGACAGACAATGTTGATTTGGCAAAGGGCAACTTTTTATTACCATCTTATTTGTATAATTGTTTTACGTTGTAATCGTTTGTGTTATCCAAATCTTTGTAGGATATCAATTCAAATGTTTGTCATGGTTCATTAGTTAACCATTGTTTCAAGTATTTTACAGTGTCATTAAACACGAAACTTTGTTACAATGTACATTAAAACGTGATTGCAGCACATTTCTGCATGCTTACGATGACAGGTTCAATTACTATGTGCTTACTATTCTTAGGCTAGAACATTTCGATGCAAATTCAGTTATTGTTAGTGTCTCTAACACGGTTGCTACAGTTATTTTTATCAGATTGATATCCCTATTTCAATATCTTACATTTGTGCGTGCTATTAATAACCGATTCCTTTATCAGGGTGGCCACACAATTTTTAATTTCCCTGACTTTTCCCTGACTAAAATCCAAAATTTCCTGACCAAAACTTACTCGTTAATGCATACATTTTTTTTTGTCATAATGAAAAATAAAATAGCAATAGCAATTGGAAGTTACAAGTCCAGCTGGATTATAAGGGCTTAAAATTGTTTCCCAGGAAAGTAAATTTGAATAAGCAAAGCAACTTTATATGGTGTTGTTGAATTTTATCAAACAAATTTTAAACAATAAAAAAGCATTAATATCAACTTACATAATTGCTGCTCGTTACACATGCTACTTAGCTCTCTGTTGGACACATGTCGAATAACAGCATATACTCAGTTATAGATGAAAGCAATTTAACAAATCTTATATTGAGAAAAATCGTTTACATAAAAGAATGAAAAACGAACAACTGATATTTCATAAGAAAACATATGAAACAAGATAGGTTCAAATGCAAAAGAAGCAGCTGAGAGAATTGGGGATGGAGCTGCTAGCAGACTTGAGTGCAGGGATTGCATTTTGCTTTTATTTATGAAAATTTCCCTGACCACTTACAAATTTCCCTCACTTCCCCGATCTGTGGCCACCCTGTTTACGTAATGGAAAACGCTGATTAAAACACAGTCCAGACGATTAGCTACATTATCTCAAAAGTCGTAATATCACCAGCCTGTATATACACACGTTCCCCACTTATCATATCAAGTATGAAAAAAATGCTGCACACCTTATCGCAATAGTGATGACAATGTCATCATAACTGGCCTGGCTCCTGTCAAAAAAGTTGTGAACCAGATCGACAGACTTATTGCATATGCAATATTTCCTCCATACACAAAAGGATGGGATATGAGGATGAGGGAACATCTCTAACAAATTCATCTATAGCACAATATCCTATTGTCACGTGAAAACATGTTGGCATATATAAAATGCATACGATATGCCCCTTATTGTTGGCAACGGCACAAAAAAAGCTGTTCAGTTGTGAAATGTAATAATGTCATGCAAGAAAATGTAGGACTATATGCACGTAACAACTAATTCAAAAACGCGACGTTTAGCGGTCAGCAAGTTTTATGGGAAATTTTGGTATATTAGTTTCAACACGCCATGTATAGGCACGCATACAACGGTTTGCTTTCAATTTCACTCAAAATTAGTTGTACATTTTTTTTATCTCCAGCAGCGGCCTTCAATAAAAAAAAAAAAATGCAACCTAAATGGCAATGCCACTCAATCCCAAAAAGGAAACATTGAAGGATTAAATCGTTCAGCTGACAGCACTGTGTATAGTAAACACGGATATTCGAACTAAAAATACTTTCCATAATAAACACCCATATGTGTTAGATGATCTGGTAGATTTTCATCCCTGCAACCGTTATTGCTCGTATACATGTATGTTTCTGCCATGCGAGAGTAATGTAAGGCTGGCAACAAAGGCATGCAGCACCGTGAACCTATTTTTAGCGCGCATGAACAGCGCATGCGCACATCTAATTACGCGGGAAAAGCGTTGCCGGCTTGTGCTTAACAGCGCTCGCG
>JAQGCC010003990.1:0-14020 GCA_034698905.1 Xestoiulus laeticollis
GGGCGGGGCATAGCTAATCTGGTATGGAACGCCGAAACAGACTATTGCATGGCGGTGAATTAACAGATAAGCACCATAAAATCAATTATTAGAACGCACGTGATAGTTAAATTTATTGCCTAAACAACTTATGGTAACAAATTTTACCTAAATTAATAAAAAAAGCTTTGACATATGCTCTTGACTGTGACAAGTTTATTTACCACTACAATTTATTTTATAGAAAAAATGAATAAAGTAATAAAATATTGAATATAATTCAAAAAACAAAGTTTAATCATCTCAATGTTTCTTATTTTTAAAAAAATATACAAAAACTAAATGTTTTATCCGATAACAGTTTTGTTACAGCAACGAATTGTTAATAAATTTTGTAAATATATTCATTTCTTAATGCAAAAAAAATCTTTTCTTTTATTACCGTTAAAATGTACTTTATAACAATCGTAAGTAGGAACTAGTTTGTTTAGCAAGTTTCTAATAAACAAAATCTTTTATTTCTTTTAAAAAATATGTATATACCTCACAGTAAATAGAAATGAAGATTGCAATCTGGTTTATTTATTAACATATAATATGTTACAGTTAAAACCTGAATTCTGCCTTATAAAAAACAGATTATTTTATAACAAAAACTAGACGTTTTTACCCTTTTATAATATATAAGATATACTGTATAGGGTACTGTATACATGTATATAATACATAGATTTTTACAATGTAATTCAAATACTTCAATGCCACTAAAGTATTGCATGTAATTTGATGTTATTTTCGAGATTAATATTTTATGTATATGCATTTATTAGTAAATGTAGTTAATAAAACATTCATTTCATTGGAGATTATAAGAATTTATTTAAAAAAATGTTTGGCGGTGGTACATGTATATAAATACAGAACCGTTTAATTTTGCTGCCAACAAATCCAAGAAGTATAATTATGAAAATATAAAAATTTTCCATATCCCCTCTGTTTCAAAAAGGCTTTTATCCATGAGAGTATAAATAAAAAAAAATTGGTGGGCAGTTCCAGTCACGTATTGCAGTATAGGGTAAAAGTTGAGTCACACCCATATCTGTACCTTATGGTATAGTGCAGATGCGCACCTGGCTGCCAGGGGGGCAAGGGTTAGACAGGTTAGGATCAAAGGTCACGGAAATCCCAGGTAAAGGCAAGTTCCGTTTTCAAATAGGAGGTATACACACCCTAGGGTGAAGCAAGGGCAAGGAAGGCGATGCCCTTAACCAAATTACCATTATTCTGATATTTAGCACTGACAAGCCGATGGGGTGGGGTCATCCGAGGGCGTAACCCCTGGCACAAATCTCAACTTTTTTGCCCAAATGTCTTGAGAATTAACATTCAGCTAACGCAGTGTTATTAATAGTCGTCTAGGGGAACCAAAACAGGATGCTAAAAGAGGTATTTTGGGCTGGACCCTGGATTTTTGGAGACTTATGGCTCTCTAAGATGGCTGCTGCCTTCAGGTTTAAATTGGACGAAAATCAAGCATATTTCAAGGATTTTACAAAGTCCTGAAATACAAAAAAGTGAAATTTAGTGACCTATGTTTGAAGATATTTTCAATAAGTCCTAGAAAAAATGTAGACAATATCAAGCATATTTCAAGGTTTTTACAAATGTAAAAATTGGAAATTTAGTGACCTAATGTAAATTGTATGAATGAAGACATTTCCAGTAGGTCCTAGAAAAATTCTGGACAATGTCAAGCATATTTCAAGGTTTTTACAAATATCTGAAATAGAAAAATGTGAAATTTAGTGGCCTACATGTATGTTTAACGATATTTCCAATAAACCCTTGAAAAATGTCTGGAAAATATCATACATTTTTCACGATTACTGGAAAAAACAATGTCTGAAATACAAAAAAGTGAAATTTAGTGACCTATGTTTGAAGACATTTCCAATAAGTCCTAGAAAAATTGCTGGAAAAAAAAGCACATTTCAAGGCTACCTATGCTCGAAGATAATTCCAGTAGGTGCTAGAAAAATTGTTTGAAAATGTTATAATATAAAGAAATGCAATTTCAACTTCAAAATGCATTGTCCAATAACCTTAGAGTTTTACAAAAACGTGATATCACACAAGTGAATTTTCGGTTGAAAAAGCCCATTTTATTAATATTTAATAAGTTGTTAACATTTGGTTTTTATTTTAGGTCCCTTTACTACTTAACGCAGTAGGCGTCTATCAATATGAGAGACAATTAGCCCACTGGGCCACTAAAAAAACCTCTTCAAAACATAACAATAAACAACCATTTCACCACAACAATTTCGTTAATGACAAGTTTTAAGTACGACACATGTATCCTAAAATATGAAAATTATGCAGCCATCTATACATTGAACATGGTCCTATGAAGGGTCTCAAAGTTTACAGTTTGTTAGCAAATAATTCAATTTAATGAGAATTTTAAAGTCATTTTAAAATCCAATGTTTAATGTACTGAAATTTTCCAAAATTTATTTTGTAAATGAAAACATGACAAATTTGCTGCACAATATGTTAAAATAAAATGTAAAATACCAAAGTTAAACTTCATAATTCTATAACTTTATGCATAGTAATATTGCATTTTTTTGTTAATTGAAAGAAACATGAGATCAATATGTAATATTTAAACTAAATTATCTAAAAAATACTGTTGCAAAACACTTGAAAAACAGATAGAATATGTTTTAAACTGCACATTTAAAAAAAAATTGTAGATTTTGGAGAGTTTTTAGAAAAATAATAGCCAAAAATATCTACTAAAAACCAGATTTTAACCATTTACTTGAATTATTCTAGTAACATAATTAAATTTCCACAGTTAAACACTAAAATAGTTCAAGCAATTTCGGTGAAATAAGACAGGTTTAGATAATCTGAAAATAATAAAAACCGACAGAAAAATAACATATTGTTTAGGGTAAAACATGTTAAATTAGGATGAATCTGACTAGATAAATCTAATTGTACGTAGTAGGTAAATATTACTCGACTTTCTATTTCCATCCCATTAATTATCTATCAGTACGCCGAGTGTCTTAAACCTCGAAACAATAATACAAAAATAATCTATTACAGTTATTAGGTTATATTCTTGTTAACATATATTGTTTCAAACTCTCGGTTAAACGCAACATAAAAAATGTAATTAAAGGTTGCTGAAGCTCAACTTTTATAAATTGGGAGAGGACATTTTACTTTAATCTATATTATTACTATTTTCATGTTTTTTAGTATTCTCTTCCGGATTCAAGTCTTGAGGACTTAAAGAACTTCAATTTCTGATTAAGTATCTTTTTAACCATTTTAACCTTTGAAAATTAATATAAAGCATAAATTGTGTCAGATATAAAGACTCATCAGAACTGCTATTTGCAAAGGAAGATCACTATTGCCTCTTGAAGACGACTAGCCATTGCTTGAGCAGCCGTCGAAGCAACGTAGGCTTCTGCTAGAAATTCAATCAGAGCGAGAGCATACTCTTGAGCAGAAGCCGACTGTTCGAACAGAAACTATTGCGAGTAGCCGACTGCTTTAGCGGAAGCTGTTGCGAGTGGACGACTGTTTGAGCAGAAACTGTCGCAAGTGGATGACTGCATGAACAGAAGCCGACATGCTTGAGCAGAAGTCGGCAAGCGTGGGCGACTGCTTGAGCAGAAGCCTGCAAGGGTAGACAACTGCTTGAACAGAATCTATTGCGAGTAGACGCGTCTGAGTGAGCAGAAGACGGTTCGAGTAGCCAACTGTTTAAGCAGAAACGGACACAGGTCGACGAATGATCGCGAAAGGTGACTGATCGAGCAGAAGTCGACGTGAGTGGATGACTGCTTGAGCAGAAGCTGGCGCGAGTGGACAACTGCTTTAGCATACATCGCCACACGTGAATGACTCCTTGACCTGAAGCTAACACGAGAGGCCGAATACTTGAGAAGCTGGTGCGAGTGGACGACCGCTCGAGCAGAAGCTGCATCAAGTAGCTGAAGCGAGTGGACGACTGCTCGAGCAGAAGCCGCACCAAGTAGTCGAATCGATTGATGGACTGATCGAGCAGAAGCTGGCGTGGGTAGTCGACAGCCTGAGCAGACGACATATAAATATCTATCCTGTGCAAAGTTAATCCTAACAAGGTTTTTCTGTTTTCTGTTACCTCAGATTCCATACAATTAAAAAAATATTGACTTGTTGATACAAGGACATCCGTCAGAAATACACACACCAATTTTAGAAAGGTGCATTTAAAATCGCTGATCGTGGGGAAATTTTTCAGCTTTCAAATAGTTTCATTAACATAGCAGACAAGTGGCTCTTAGGTTAAGCGCTCCATTAATCGTGTAAAAACACAGATTACGAAGAATTTTATTGATAAATTTTGATTGCGAATTCAAGATTATGACCTGGTTTGGCATTGAATCTTTGAAAAAAAAAGTAGAGACATCATTCGTTACTAGTTAGTATAAACTTACTATTTGTTAGGACCGTTAACCGAAATACGAATTTTACTGGGATTGCTACCTCGTTCGTAACCGTTTGTTAGGTAAAGGTCCTCGTCGTCATCTTCTTCGAGGCGGGCTGGACTATGCGAAGAATTGCGATTAATCGTGCGGTTATATTGAAATTCGCTAGCAGGCAGCCGATAAGGCCGAGGGGACCTCGATTCGGATCTTAGCAGATCCAGTTCGTAATTAGAAAGGATATCCGAACACGTTTCGAAATGTTCCTTCGGCCAATTTTTCTTCAGAGTTTCCACCAATTGCTTCAGCTGCGACTTCTCCAATTCCAGAGTTTTCAAACGGGATTCCTGTTTGCTTGTACAAGCCTGATACGAGCTAATGTTACGCTCCAATGTCCTAATGTTATTGTGTGCGGTTTGGTTCTCCTCCATCAGATCCGCGTTGTGTCGTTTGAGATTACGATTGGCCAACTCAAGTTGTGCCATGACTTCGAGATCAACTCCTGGAGGAGGACCCGAGAGGGATTCTTCTTGGAGGACGTGATACTCGACTTCGTACGCCTGCAATTGCCTCGATATATTCAAATTGAATACCTGTAAAATATACGGCGATGAGAATTAGGGCAGTGTAACTCCATTAAAAGGAAGGTAAAATGGCAGTATAAACGATGTTAAAAAACACTATAAATCATGAAACTGCAGTTTTTTTTGTTTCACTTTACCACAAAATAACTGCAGTTTTACTGCAGTTTAGCTAAAACTTAGTTTTGAAACTGCAGTTTTAATATTCTGCAGTTTATTTGAATAAAGTACAGTAAATCTTTCTGCTGGGGAAACCCATTACAATTATTTAAAGCACCAAACTTACCTGATTAAAAACTCTTTCCATTTGAATGATACCCATGCCTGGCATCGTACATTTCAAGAAATCCATAACACTTTCGAAAGTGTTGCACTGGATAATCAACTCCTTGTGGTTTCCGAGTAACACCAGAGCCACTTTAAAGACCACTTCAAGTCCGTAGAGAAATATTAAATCTAAAAGATTGTGCAGATAAAAAAGGTTTAATGATGATTATTCGAGGGAAGGATTAATTTTGTGATTAAATCCGCTAATTTATGTACCAAAAACTCTAGAAACAAATCCTAGGGGAAACTGAGAGGCGAATAATGTTAAAAACCATGGTGCGGCGTACAGCGTAGGCGCAATTTCGTGTCTTTCAAAATGGTTATACAAATCCGGATGTTGGTCGTGGATGAGCCTGGAAAGTTGGTACATTTGAATCTAAGAAAATGAAATGTACATAAAATAAAATGATTGAGAATTACACCTTTATAAAAAATAAAAATCATTTTTTGGAATTGATATAAACTAACCTGTAAGGCAATCATATCTGGCTTGAACTGCTTCCGAAAGCCGAGAGTATAAAGGATGTGTTTGAGCATCTCAAAAGAATTGTCTTCTTCCATCTGGATGAATAATAAAATGTGAAAATAGTTGAACACTGCATAAGACACAAAATGACTAAAATCTCTGGCTTCGCCCCATAGCGGAACATTTCCTAACTTGCCATCGCGAATACTAGGGCTGAGAGTTGAATTTACAATACATCAATTTCGATCGCATTCTTAAATGTCTTCGTAAATATTTGATCATATACGTACGTGCAATAAAAGGACCCCAGCGATAAAACTAAGTCCTTGGCAATATCCAACTTCCTTGTCCAGCAAAGAGTAAGCCTTCAGAAGGTTAAAAAGAGAAAGCTGACCAGCTCCCAACGATACAGAGAAGTAAGGATGGTTGGGGAAAGTACGACCTGTTTTTTTTGACATAACAAAAATATTTAAAAACTGCTACAATTAAAAATCAAATGAAAACTTCCGGTTCTTATTAATTCTTGCCTAAATCAATCAGAATTGCGTGTTGCTGAGCAGTTAACTGCTTAAGTAGGTCTTCGTAACAAGAAGATAAATCTTCGCTGGGAACCTCGCTTGCACCATCTTCTACATTTGCCGCATGCTGTTCGGCTAAAAGCTGCCAAATTTCTCCCCGTCTAGGTCGAGGAACGCCTAAAATATTTATGTGGATTTTTAGACACTACTCAAGAATCAAGAGTAAATCTTTTCTGGTTTAAAGAGACCAGAAAAGTTTACAATTTCAGTTTTGTTTTGTTTTGCGGGTTTAAATTTATACGATTGTTATTAGAAATTATTACCCTCTTTCACAGCATCCACTAATGTCTGGAATCTGATTTTCTCAGATTTATCCTGTTTGAGCATTTCATCCCAAACTTTAGTTATTTCCTTAAGACACGGCGTTATTTCCTCGTAGTCTAATTTAACACGTTTCACCTGTACCGCATCTTGGTTCGCTATAAAATCATGCGAGCGTGAATATCAAACACATTTCAATTTGTGCTAAAGTAGAAGGCAATTTTTCATGGATTTCCAACTAAATCATTTTTTTTCTACCTTTGAGTTTCTTATTTTCCTTTTCCATTCTGATGAGCAAGATTTGTTGCTTGATGGCTTTTCGCCACAAAGATCTAAGTGTTGCGGGTGATCTCTTGATCGGTGGTCCGGCTGGAGAACACGAAGCGAGGGAAATTCCATCCAAGGATTTGTTTGAACAATCTGCCAACAAAAATCAAATTTAATAATTCAAACTTTTACCAAATCGCTTTGTATAATGTCATGATAGGTAGTTTAGTCGGCTCTCGATATAACGAGCGCCACAGGGATGCAACTTTTCCGTTTTTACACATTTTCGCTCCTAGGCGGTTTTCGTGGTTTTTCATGATAACTAGCAGTTTTAAGCAACTAAAATGCTATAGTTTTTTTGCCCCAAGTGCACTTTTGTCTTCTATTAAACACCAGAGATATTTAATTTTTGCCAAGTGCTGGAGAGAACGCACTAAAGCTGCTTTGCAGTCTTCAACTCAATTCAATTCCTTACCCTGCAGTCAGCATGTAGTATGCCATGTGGCAGGGAACAAAGTGCCAGATATTTTAAGGTGAACTTTATACGGTCCTGGGGAACTATCCCGGCATTCGCCTTTATGTGCCTATATGGGCGATTAATGGAGGTGGTGGGAAACCACGAAAAACCACAACCAGGATAGCTGACCGGGGTTCGAACTCGGGTCACCCGAATTCAAGGAGTTAAGCATAAAGCCACTAAGCCAACCTTGTCGATGTCTTTTGAGTACCCCTTAAATAAGCCTTCGAATGTTTTACGTTATTAACTTTTAGAAATAATCCTTAAAATCAACGAAAATAGGAATCTAACGACAACGGGACGTTTTTTGTCTCTATCCCCTAAGACATCGAATTTCCGTTCGCTATACACGATGAAAATAGGAATCAATAACGACAACGGGATGCTCTTTATCTCTACCCCCTAAGACATCGAATTGCAATTCGTTATAAACTATTATTTAGAATTGTGGGATAGTGAAGGGAACAGACGAACTTCCGGAATTATAGCTAAGTATACAGAACGCTCGTTATACCGAGAGACTATTACGTGAGAGCTATGTGCATTTTAATCGGGACCAGCGACTATTCGTTATATCGAGAACCGGCTACAATAAATATTTATCACCTGGTGGTTTACGATGAGGAGTGACCACTCTGTTGAAAATGGCTTGCCTCCATGAACCAGTTTTGCTCGGAGTAACCATTTCATCATCAGGTGTCGTTGGCTTCGAAGGATTTCCCACCTTCATAAATCTGCAAGATCCTGGAATCAATACCGAGAATACACGAAAGCAAAAACAAAAAAAAGTTTGGAAATCTTACATGTTCATCATTGGACTCGTCTTTTGCTTAATGAGCCTCGAACGTGGATGCTGAGGAAATTCTCGCCTCGGAACTGGAGTTTCGGTGTTACGATCTCTCGTTATGCCGACTGTCGAACTACGTCTCCGAAACGGGTTATTTTCATTAATTCCTTCCAGGAAATCGAAATTGCTTTCCTTCCTGTCAGGCGTGGAAATTGGCGAGTGATCAGGTGTAGCACCATTAGAAGAATCCTGCGTAAAATTACCAGAAAAGCCCACACGAGAAATAAATATAAAGAATTCTAAGCAACAGAAACATTAAATGTTTGCCGTATTTGTCAGACTTACTCTGTAACTGGAAGAATCTACATCTATCGTATTACTACGCTCTCGAAATGCCTTCCTGGCATCGTCTTGAGGTTTTCTCTGAAGTTGCAACAAAAAAAAAAACCCACCATAAATTAGATCAATAAAATAAAAACACTCGGTGGAAACGAGAAATAATAAACAGATGTAAAAACCTTTAAAATGTTTTCAAAGGAACTTGTTAACGAACGTTTCGCTTTGTTTTTCAGGTCATCTAGGACAGACGGCTGGTGTTTCTTATCAAAAATGCCAACATTCTGCGGGGCATTACCAATTGTTACAAACAGCGATTAACGATTAAATACACGGTACGAACAGACAAATGTATACGCGATAATAACTCACTAAATTCTCCAACTTTCCTCCTTGCGAATCCACATGGGCGTGCTTGCTTTGTTTCGTTTCGCAATGAGCTCTTAATAACATCATTAAAATCTCGTTTTGTTCCTGGCTTGATGTCACTTCGGCACCCTGCAATGACAACAGAATTTTTTAACAAACTGTAAATTGAAAGTTTTCCAACTTCGGATGAACACAAAATAAAACATGGCATTTGAACATAAAAATAGCCAGCCGCGGTCAAAATAATCAAAATTATTCTCATGCAGAAGATTTGTGATTAAAAACGATTTTGTAATTTATATTTTGAATTTATCAAGTAATGTGCTGTGCTAAAACTGAATACGGGATCGTAAATAGCAAGGTTTCCATATATTTGACCCCAAACACTATTATTCTTACAAAGTTACGATGTGCTACATACATGTATATTAACAATAAATATTTTTACAAGTTTTTTACTGGTATTCACAAGTAACAATCACAAACTTGTTCTGACATTTACCATATTACAGATATATTAAAAGTTTGACTGAATTTTTTTGGTGTAATGTTTATACTTGTATATAACCACCCAAGTCCTGTACAAATTAAATAATTATTTATATTTAGTGTAGCAGTTATAAAGGCTTGAAAACCTTAATGTTATGCGAATAAAATCTTTCGGATATATGAGCGTTAAACTTCGCGTACTAAAAATTCAACAATCTTTTAGCTTCGTAATAAAAAAAACGACATTGAAAATTAAAAAAACAAAAGCAATTAATTAAAGCTTGGTGATTGGATTTTTTCTTATCAATTTCTTTACCTGTTTTTATGTTCGGTATGATGCAATTATCACACAATTTTCATACGGCACGGGGTTAAATACCCAAATTTCACATTTCGTTTATTCTTGAATCCTGAATTAGCGTATCATTGCCGAACTCCATCGGCATAAACATTAAACCAATTGTTTGTTTATTATGAATAAGCTAAATAGATATTAAGAGTAAAATTCAAAAATTCTGGGCATTTTTATAAAGCTTGTATATAATAACATACATCGCTTAGCATTTAAAACAAAAAAACAATGTGATGTTTTCAGTTTTGTGAAAATTGGTCTTGAATATAGGAATTATTAATTGCAAAAACGTCCTACATGTATTTTATATCTGCAAACTATAGCATTGTATAAATTCATAAGTTTTGTATTTTTGACTTAGCTATTCAGTAAATTCGTAAAAGCTATTTTCAAAAATGTTAAAGTAGTATTTTTACAAAGAAGTTACATATAAAGTGTTGTGTGGCTGCAATTTAATTAAAACTAAGTTGTAGCTCTTGTATAAAATTATAAATTTAAACTCACTTTCAACTTCATGAGTATTTCATGTTTCTCTTCGCTCGACAAAGTATCCAACCGTCTGGTTATAATTGTATTGGCCTTAGAGGCTGGCAAACCTACAAAAGGAAAAGTGAAATATTTCATAATATTATAATAGCACCCTTTACTAATTATTCTACAAGCTGGCCAAATTTTATTAATAGATGTGAAAACAGCTAAAGGGGTCGTCCAGAAAAAAGTATATTTTTGATAAAAATCCAACAATATACTTTATTTATAAAAATGCTCAACCATTTTATAAATTAAATAATACAAGTACTTTCTAAAAAATATATAGCAAAATACAAACATTAAAATGTAACTACAAATTCATGTTTTTTAAAAATAGTTTTATCTTAAATGGGTTTCCTAACAACGAAATAATTTGTAGTTTTCAAAACATATCAAAATTTCTGCAATGATGATGAAAAATTAAATTGAAATGCATTTGATGTCCCGGCAATTATCTGCTTTAATAAAAATTAGTTCTAATGTCAAATGTTATAATTTATTAAGTGCCATAGGCTAATTTGAGCTTGACGTAAATGCTATTCAACCTGAATATCAAACAAAGCTAAAAAAAACTATTGGCTATGACGCCATAGGAAAAATAAAACCTTGAAATGAATAAAATCTAGGTTTGGGATGTCAAAGATATATTTCTCTAGCTCAAGGATGAAAATGAAAATATATACATGTACATGTATCAAAATATTAACTGGAAAGACAAACAAATTATTCACAACATGAGCACTTGCAAAATTTGTTTAAAATTTCAGTTTCAAGACCACAAATTTTGTACAATATACAGATGTTATATTTTGTACAATATACAGATGTTATATTTTGATGATCAATTATTTAATTTCAACAGTTACATATTACTGGAAAATAATTATATAGGTCACTGTAATTTCAAATAATTAATCTACATTTCAACTTTTGATTCTTGACAACTTTATTATCTAAAAGTAAATAGGAGAACAATTTGCTACAAATCTTATATTGAGTATTATGTAACGTTTGGAAAGTTTTGAAATTTAAATCTCCAGGATTGGAAAAACAACATCCAGGGTTGCCACCGATATTTCAAAACCATCTTGCCTGACTTTGCCTGACTTTTAGCACCATAATCACAAATTTTGCCTGACTTTGCCTGACTAAACCTGACTATTTTTCATTTGCCTGATTTTTCCTGACTTTGCAGGTCATTGGCAACCCTGAACATCTTACTTTTAATCTTTAATATAGGAACCACTTTTTCTGAAAATAAGTTATAGCTTCTTGTATTTGTACTAAATTTCTCAAATATAATATCTTCATAATATTTAGAGTAGTTTTCTAAAATGCATTTTAGTCGCCTTTAAACTTCGCAATGGGTTTACCCCAAAAATAGGTTGTTTTAAAGCCAAAACTTTTTTTAAAATGTGGGTGTCATACATAAAAAAATGTATTTTCTAAATAATTAATCTACAATTCAACTTTTGATTCTTGACAACTTTATTATCTAAAAGTAAATAGGAGAACAATTTACTGCAACCCTTATATTGAGTATTGTGTAAAGTTTGAAAAGTTTTGAAAATTAAATCTCCAGAATAGGAAAAACAACATCTTATTTTTAATCTTTAAGATAGGAACCAAATTTTCTAAAAATAAGTTGTAGCTTCTTGTATTTGTATTAAATTTCTCAAATATATCTAGATTAGTTTTCTAAAATGCATTTTGGTCGCCTTTTAACTTCACAATGTGTTTACCCAAAAATAGGTTTGTTTTAAAAGCCAAAACTTTTTTAAAAAAATTGTCCAAATCACATGACAACCTTATTAAAAGACAAAGTACTCTAATCTCCCAAGAAGACACTTGTAGCAAAGTTAAAAAAACTCAAAAGTCCGTATTTTCAGGAATCAAAAGAAATCCAAAATCAATTGTAGGATGACAATATAAACACAAACCAGTGCCCTTACCTTCAAGATCCAAGCATAACTTATGAAGCCACAACATCGGACAAGTCTCGCACATAAGAAATTGATTCCTCAAAGTCCTTTGAATAGCAGCAGCTGATGCAAACACTTGCTTCAGCGTTGTCAAAATTTCCTCCGTCTTGAATGAAACAAAAGATCCTACAGATTAAAATTTGTGGACAAATCTAGATGAAAGCAGGTTGTTGTGGTGAAGGCTTTTCAATTATTACGCAAAGAAATCACCTTTCGTATCGGCTAGAAACCGATGAAGAGGTACGATATAGGATATCACTTAGGTCTTGTTCACTATCATGATAATTACGAGTTACAATACCAGTAAAAAAATGGCAGATTTGTACGTGAGGTAATTTAAATGACGCCCCTAAAGCGTCCAATGAATGACCTTCAAATGAATGACAAAAACAGCTTGAAAATATCAAAAATGTTGATAAATCAACATCGGAAACTATGCTTGATGATGAACATTTGCTTCATGAGTGAAAGCAACAGTTATATTAAACTTCTAAAAAAATTTCAACTTTCCTGACTTCCTCAGCTTTCAAAATATTTTTTTCTAGACTAAAATTCAAAAATATGATAATATATAACTTCTTAGCTCAAAAATATTGCTTTATTACACAATCTACAATGTTTTGCAAATGAACAAACGAGCATCATAAACCTGTCATATCTGAATAAAGGAGAGTGGGGCACATTTGAACATTAAGATTATTGTAGACAGTTTTTCTTTAAAATAAATTCAAAATGTTTATGTGGCAAGCACCAAAACTACACTTACGGGCAAAAAATTCGAACCACCTGCATGTATTGCACAAAAGTTCGTTTTTTACATCAACCAAACGTCAGATTTGAATTCGGAAATGTGTGTTATTTAGAGAATTTATTCCTCTTTAAAATTATCCCAGTTTGACCAAGATCCCTGCTGAATTGTTCTGCTGAAACCCCTCCAAATCCAATGTCTTACAAAATCCATAAATTTCATTGGACATGTTTGAATGACATTAATCAAAACATTTAAAACAAAACCCCTTATTTTCAGGACATGGTATTCCCTCATCTAGCATTTACAACGGCTTGCATCAGGGTAGGCATTGATTAAATCAAATTACGGATGGTTTCTTGAGGGATGTTGGTCCACTCCTCCTCGGCTGCGCTGCAGTCATCAGCTTTTGGACAGATGCAACTGCAAAATTTCCGGCTCTAACTCGTTTTTTAAGCTCGTCCCATATGTGTTCTATGGGGTTTAGTTCGGTACTGCATGATGGCCCTTCCATAACTGGAATACCAACCTCCGCAAGGTACCTCCCCCCCCCGCACAATTGCCGCGGTGGGTGGCCTCGCGTTATCGTGCACAAAAATAACGTTGTTTTCAACAAATCCAGCATATGGCACGACATGATGAGTCAGAACCTCTTCGATGTATCGTACAGCGGTTAAAACCCCCATCTATTTGGACCTTGGGCCTCCATAGCTATCAACGAAGACAATGTCATTGCGTGCTCTCTGATAAGCCACTTGCATGTGGCCACCTGGATTCTTCGCTGAACAGTGCAGAAAGTCTCTTCAGTAGCGATCGACGGGCACGAGTGTACAGGCGACCTGGAGAGCGTTTTGCACAGTACTGCATTACTGAGTGTGTTAGTTATGGAGTGGTTCGTGCATGGTGTGGGGAGCCATTTTTCAGGAAGCACAAACTGACAGTGATAGGGCAGCCCAA
>JAQGCC010003991.1:0-14018 GCA_034698905.1 Xestoiulus laeticollis
GGCAATATCTTAAATTATTGATTCCATACATGTACATGCATGTCAATCTCCAATTAATGCACATAAATGTCCATGCACTGCAATATCTAAATTATTGATTCCATACATGCCCATGCATGGAAATCTGCTGTCATGCATGTCCATGCATGGCTTCAGACTTACCTGCGTATAAACCAAGGGCACAGTGACCCAATCGTGACACCACAGCAGTTTCAAATTGTTCCTGGTATCGTTCAACTCCTGTAAAAGTTGAAACAAGGTCATTTAGGTCATACTCCAAACATGCATGTCCATGTCCACGCCATGCATGGTCCTTACCTCCATGATGTGCTTGAGAGGAGGCCCTTCTTGGACTCTTCCTTCGGCCCTTGTTTGGTCCAAGATCTTGATGAACCAACTCATTGGAATCCAGAACTTGTTGATCTTGACCTGAGTGCTTTCGTAGATGTCAAACTCTTCGTCAGTCATGAAACCTTCGAACGAAACAACAATGGAATACGTCAGTCAAACCAGATATGGACATGCATGCGACTAAATCATGAAAGGTTGTGAATTATGATCAGGGAAAACGGAAGTTTCAAGGACAGTTTCAAGGAAGTTCAATTTGGGTCAAATCAAGCATTTGCAAATGTAAACAACTGTTGCAATTTTATGACAACTGATGTGACTGCAGTTAAAACCTAACAATTTTAAGTCAGTCTTTCTCAACAATTTCAGTCTTTCTCATTTTTTCTCAAAAACATAAGTTTTTCAAACACGACAGTCTTTCTAAAACAATCTAAATTTTCTCAAAAACTTCAATCTTTTACAAATTCGACACTTTTTCTCAAAAACTTTTGACTTTTTTCAAAATCGTCAGACTTTTTCAAAAGCCTGTCTTTCTTGAAAGCTCAGTCTTTTGTTTTTACAAAAAAAAAAAAACCCAGTCTTTCTCAAAAACATAAGTTTCTCAAACACGACAGTTTTCTCAAAAACGCCAGCTTTTCTTAAGTCAGTTTTTCTCAAAAGCCCCAGTCTTTCTCAAAAACATAAGTTTCTCAAAAACGACAGCTTTTCTTAAGTTAGTCTTTCTCAAAAACATAAGTTTCTCAAAAACGTCAGCTTTTCTAAAGTCAGTCTTTCTCAAAAACATAAGTTTCTCAAAAACGTCAGCTTTTCTAAAGTCAGTCTTTCTAAAACACTTCAGACTTTCTCAAAAACATCAGTCTTTTACAAATTTGACAGTTTTTCTCAAAAACTTATGACTTTTTCAAAATCGTTAGACTTTCTTATAAGCCTGTCTTTCTTAAAAGCTCAGTCCTTTTTTTTTTCTTCAAAAAAAGCCAGACTTTCTCAATAACTTCAGTCATTCACAAAACCGCAAGTTCGTTTCAAGAACTATAAGTCTTTCTCAAAAATGCCAGTTTTCTCAAAAACCTAAGTCCTTCTCACTGCAACCAATGCCAACCTTTCTTAAAATCCTATCTTTGTCAAAAAACACCAGGTTTTCTAAAAAAATCTCTCTTTCTCAAAAACCTCAAGTCTTTCTTAAAGAGTCATTACAAATTTGACAAATTTGACAAATTTTACAAAGCCTCAGTTTTTCTCAAAAACCTCAGTCTTTTTTTAAACACACCAGCCTTTTTAAACGACTCATCCTTTCTAAAAAAAAGCAGTCCTTTACAAAACCCAATAAGCCTTTGTCAAAAACAATCTTTCTCAAAAACCCCAGCCTTAGTCACAAATCTCAGCCTTTCTCAAAATCGTCAGTTTTTCCTAAAAAACCCCAGCCTTTTTTAAAAACCTCAGCCTTCATAAATAAACCCATCTTCATCAAAAACCTGTCTTTCTCAAGAACCTCATATTTCTCAAAAACCTCACTTTCTCAAAAACCTCAATCGTTTTCAAAATTGACAGCTTTGCTAAAAAACGCCGGTTTTTCTCAAATCATCAGTTTTTCCTAAAATCGTCAGTCCTTTTCAAAACCTCACTTTTTTTAAAACGATTAGTCTTACTTAAAAACCTCATTTTCTTAAAAACCTCCGCCTTCATCACAAACCTCAGTTTCTCAAAACCCCCAGCCTTTCTCAAAAACTGCCAGCTTTTCTCAAAAAACAAGTTTTTCCCAAAATCGTCAGTCTTTCTTAAAAACCTCACTTTCTTAAAACCCTCAGTCTTTCTTAAAAACATCCGCCTTCATCACAAACCTCAGTCTTTCTCAAAAACTATCTTTTATCAAAAACTGCCAGCATTTTCTCAAAAACACCAGTTTTTTCCCAAAAACTGTCAGTTTTTTTCCTCACCTGCTTCCACCAAATGCCCCAAAGTTGGGAATCTTTTCTTGACAGCTACACTAATTGACCTCATCATGAGTACGAAACTAAGGTTCCAGTACCTCATGAGGGTCCTTCTGATCAGTCTTCCTCTTTCGTCGTCTCCTTTGATGTACAAAGTGATCAGATTCATCAGTCTGAAAAAATACAAGGCTGGTGAAAAACTCAGTTTCACCAGTTTCTCAAATTTTTTAAAGATTTTTATTACCTGTCTGGAAAAGGTATCGTGATGAATTGAGTCCACCATCTTTGGACGACAAAACTGACGTAAAAACCCAGGACGAAAGACAATGGAATCAAATCGATGTAATGTGAACAATACAATGCAACTTGCTCGAACATTCTGAAAAAAAAAATGTACGATTTTGTGAAATTTTATTGTTTAGATTTTATAGAATCATGCTTCCAAAATCTTAGTAAAATTTTAGATAAAATGTAAAATCCATTTCGTGACAACAACAAAAACAATTTCAAATATCACAGATTAGCATAATAACATTTAAAAAAATGTGGAGGTTTTGATAAATTCAAAATGAGTCAAAAGAATGATGACACAAAAGAATGAAATCATTGAAATGCCTACATTGAAATGCCATGCATGAAATTTCACCTACATGCATGCACATCTCAAATTCCCACACAAAAATAATTTACATAATGTTGCATTTCTAATTTTAGAATTTCTTTCAAAATGGCATTTCGTTTTAATGAGTCTCAAAACCTTCAAACTTAAAAAACTACAAAATTATAATTCTTAATTCGTGGTGATTATAAAGACTAATTGCAAAACAGATAATTTAATAGGGGTACTCAAGCTCATCATCGTACATATGAGATTTCGTAAACAGGCTCGTGCGTTCTAAAATAAATTTTTAGAACTAAAAATCGCTTTTTGGAACGCACGTGATAGATATTTAGAACTAAAAATATATATTTTTAGAACGCGCGCGATAAATTTTTAGAACTAAAAATCGATTTTTAGAACTCACGTGATAGATATTTAGAACTAAAAATCGATTTTTAGAACTCACGTGATAGATATTTAGAATAAAAAAATCCATTTTTAGAACGCACGTGTTAGATATTTAGAACTAAAATATATATTTTTGGAACGCACGCGATAGATATTTAGAACTAAAAATCGATTTTTAGAACTCACGTGATTGATTTTTAGAACGCACGTGTTAGATTTTTAGAATCGAAAACCGATTTTTAGATATGACGTGTTAGATTTCTAGAACTTAAAATTGGATTTGTAGAAAGCACGAGCCTGTTTTACGAAATCTGAGATGAAGCGTCGTAGCCCTAATGTACATGTACATGTAAGTATAAAATCTTACTTTCTTTGTTCGCTGTTCAATCTTGTCCTGTAGAGTACGCTAAGAAGAGAGTAGCAAAAGGAGAAAAGCAACATTTCCTTGTAGAGCAGTTTGTAAACACTTCCTCTCCATTTCAGCAAAAGTTTGGCAAATCCACTGAAAGAACCAGTGGCCACTTCAGACTGGTACGTTATGGTCATCCTTCGACATGCAGGCTCAAACTCTGAAACACACACAAATCACATGTACACATTTTCATCATTTTTGAGTTTTTGCTTATTTCGGGCTTGTATCATTTTCATCATTTTAGGTGAATTGGATCATTTTCGGCTTTTTAGTAGATTTAAACATTTCGTGCAATTTTGGGTTATTTGGATAATTCGGATGAGCTGGTATCATTTTCATCATTTTGGATGATTTTGAACACATTGGGTTCAGTATGATCATTTTGGACTTTTGGATCATTTGGATGAATTGAACACAATGGGTAGCAAAAATAAAGATTAATACATGTACATATATGTGAAGACATTAAAAATATTTACCAAATTTCCAGATTAGCAGCTGTAGAAACTTTTATAAAAACCAACAGATGATTGTCCTCAAGGATTTCAATTTCAAGTAAACTATAAATGAGATATGGCTCTAATCCATCTGTTTTAATCCGTTTTAAGAGTTTGATGAGGCGGATATATTGTTTCATCACTTTCTCCTTAATTTATTTTTCATTTAGAATTCAAATTAAAAGAAGTTTTTCGAGGAAATAAAACCGAGTTTATTTACTAGAGGACAACAATTCAATTCTGTGTCATGGTATACGTGACGTCACAAATAATGATATGGCACATTCTGATTTTGATAACTGCATGCAAATCTTGATTTTATTAACTTTCAATATCACCAATATTTGTATATATTTTTTGATTTGTGACCTAATTGTTAACCTAATTTTGAAACAATTTCATGAAGCCATAAAAACCAATTTCCTCGATTTTTAATATCAAAGGATGTTTGATTAATGATTTGCTAACAATAAAACTTGTCAATTTATAAAGGAAAATACTTTAATATTTAAATATTTACTCAGTTTTTAAATCCCACAACGACTGAAATTTTTAATTTCAACTTTTATCAATTTTTAATTTTTTTTTTTTAATTTGAAAAAATTTGAATTTTTTTTAATATTGTTTATAGATTGAAAAAATAGGTAATTTAAACCTTCCGGAAACCTAAATAGACATGCTTTATCTTACCTTAACAACCTCATTTTTGTCAATGTCACTTCCATTTGGTGTTTGAATTTTGTTTAATTATTAAATTAAACAAAATTCAAAATAAAAATCTGGCAATTTTTAATATACATGTAAATGCAACCTTAATCAAAATGTATCTTATTCTCTCAACAACACAAATAACCTTTTTCAACTACATAAAACAACTTTGCCCTTGACAAAATCGGTTAAAAGTTATCTCTATTTTCATCGAAAATCCAGACGAAATTCAACCATTTTTGCAAATAATGAAAAAAAAAACAAGCTTAACTAAAAAGTGAATTTAACTAACCTAACTAACTAATTTTAACAACCTCATTTTAGCATCAATTTTACAATCAATTCATTAGCATTTTTTTCAAATTGAACTAACTCGACATAAATCAAAAATTCAATTTTCATTTTCCATTCTCAAACTTTTATCCAAACTTTACTCAAAATTTTCATTTCATATACTCAAGCTTTTACCCAAGCTTTACTCAAAATTTTAATTTCCCATTCTCAAACTTTTACCCAAACTTTACTCAAAAATTTCATCTCATATACTCAAGCTTTTACCCAAGCTTTACTTAAAATTTTAATTTCCCATACTCAAGCTTTTACCCAAACTTTACTCAAAATTTTAATTTCCCATACTCAAGCTTTTACCCAAACTTTACTCAAAATTTTCATCTCATATACTTAAACTTTTATCCAAACTTTACTCAAAATTTTCATCTCATATACTCAAACTTTTATCCAAACTTTACTCAAAATTTTAATTACCCATACTCAAGCTTTTACCCAAGCTTTACTTAAAATTTTAATTTCCCATACTCAAAATTGTGTCATACTTACCCACTAACCTAACTTAACTTAACTAACTTTAACAACCTCTCTTTAGTCAACAATTTAAACATTCAAAACTTTACATAAATCGAAAAATTCAATTTTTCATTTCCCATACTCAAACTTTTACCCAAACTTTACTCAAAATTTTCATAGCTTATACTCAAACGTTTGTCATAATTACCCAATAAACCTCTCTTTAGTCAACAATTTAAACATTCAAAACTCAACAAATACAAAAATTCATTTTTCATTTTCTATACTCAAACTTTTACCCAAAATTTACTCAAAATTGTGCCATAACTACCCACTAACCTAACTAACCAAACTAACTTTAACAACCTAACTTTAGTCAACAATTTAAACATTCAAAACTCAACATAAATCGAAAAATTCAATTTTTCATTTCCCATACTCAAACTTTTACTTAAACGTTACTCAAACCTGTGCCATAATTACCCACTAACCTAACTAATTTTAACAACCTCATTTTAGTCAACATAAAACCAAACTCAACCCAAAAAAAAAAATCCATGAAAAATTTGACCATTTTTCGTTAAATTCAAAGAGCTAAAAAACGCCTTAAAAAAAAAAAATCCTTAAATTCTAATAAAAAAAAAATGCATTTAAATTACCTTAATTCGTCTCCTTGAAAACCCTTGAAAAACGTTTGAAAAATCCTCGATAATAACGTCGTTTAATAAAGCCAATCTAATCCGACCCGATTTCCATCCTTTTCTGTCGTTCATATAAAACACGTATGAAAAACAATGAGTTAGAATTGAAATTATTACGAAATATTTGAAATTTGTATTTTTTTTTTTACACAATTTGCATTCACCTACTTTTAGATTTTTAGGCTTCGAGAGGCTTTGAAAAACAGCTGTGAAAAAAACGAAATGTTAAAAATGTTGAAGAAAACGTCTTTTCACGTACACGTACACGTACATTGTAGCTTCAGCTTTTGCAAAATGAAAAAGTGAAACAATTGAAAAGAGAGACAGAATACTTAATTAGTCCACAGTCCAAAAGGAATGTTGAATATTGAATAAAATAAAAAAAAAGGGCGTTTCAATGACGGATTTATAGACTCAAGTTCAAAGCTAATCATTTTAGGCCATCTTTTGAAAACGGGAAAAACACGTGGAAATTACAATGTACATGTAGAGGTGAAAAACTGCAGGAAATCAGGTGCAGGGCACGAAACGGATTTAAGCCAGGCTGAAATCAGATTAAATCCATTTCGTGACATCACTATATGCTTCATTAAACCGAGTGATTACACGGGAAAAGCACGTGGAAATTACATGTAGAGGTGAAAAACTGCAGGAAATCAGGTGCAGGGCACGAAACGGATTTAAGCCCATTTCAGCATGGCTTAAAGTGGATTTAAGCCAGGGTGAAATCCATTTGGTGACCACAGTTAAAATGAAAAAAAAAAAAAAATAGCCAAAAACATAAAATTGAAATTAGACAATTAATGCATGCATGATATATTAAAAAAAATTGAAAATGTGTGTGGTTACGAAATGGATTTCAGCCTGGCTTAAAGAGGATTTAAGCCTATTTAAGCTAGGGTGAAATCAGATTAACTCCATTTCGTGACAGCACTTCATTAAACCGATTCATTAAATGTCATAACTAGTCCAAATTTAAAGTTAAAATTGTTGAAAATCAGGTGGGCACGAAATGGATTTCAGCCCATTTCAGCATGGCTTAAAGTGGATTTAAGCCAGGCTGAAATTCATTTGGTGACCACAGTTAAAATGAAAAAAAAAAAAAATAGCCAAAAACATAAAATTGAAATTAGACAATTAGTGCATGCATGCTATATTTAAAAAAAATTGAAAATGTGTGTGGTCACGAAATGGATTTAAGCCCATTTAAGCATGGCTTAAAGTGGATTTAAGCCAGGCTGAAATCGGATTAAATCCATTTCATGACTGGTCTTTATATAACTAAGATTAAGATGCTGTAAACCGAGTGATTAAACGTGATAACTAGTCCAAATTTAAGGTTAAAATTGTAGATAATCAAGTGGTCACGAAATGGATTTCAGCCTGGCTTAAAGAGGATTTCAGCCCAATTAAGCTAGGGTGAAATCAGATTAACACCATTTCGTGACAGCACTTCATTAAACCGAGTGATTAAACGGGAAAAACACGTGGAAATTAGAGGTGAAAAATGTAGGAAATCAGGTGCATGGCACGAAACGGATTTAAGCCCATTTAAGCCAGGCTGAAATCGGATTAAATCCATTTCGTGACAACATTTCATTAAACCGAGTGATTAAACGTGATAACTAGTCAAATTTAATATTAAAATGGTAGAAAATCAAGTGATCACGAAATGGATTACAACATGGCTTAAAGAGGATTTCAGCCTATTTCAGCATGGCTTGAATCGGATTTAAGCCTTTTTAAGCCAGGCTGAAATCCATTTAGTGACAGCACTTTATTAAACCAAGATTAAGATACTTTAAACCGAGTGATTAAACGTGAAAATCATTTCAAATTAGAGGTTAAAAGTGTAGGAAATCAGGTGGTCACGAAACGGATTTCAGCCCATTTTAGCAGGGCTTAAATCGGATTTAAGCCGTTATAATCCAGGCTGAAATCCATTCCATGACCACAGCTAAAATGAAAAGCAAATTAAAAAATCATTAGATATAACCATGGAAAAAATATTGAAAGTATGTGGTCACAGAATGGATTTCAGCCTGGCTTAAATCGGCTTAAATCCGCTTAAAGCCAGGCTGAAATCGGATTAAATCCATTTCATGACACCAAATTTTAAAATTAAAAATTAATGTAATTACAAGCTGTACAATTAATGTACAATTAATGTATTAATATAAAAAAATCTAACAAATAAATACAGGGGTGTCTCGAAAATGTATAAAACTACAATTTAGCCTTACAATTCATCGCTTCCGGCTAAATCATAAAACCAGACGAAATAAATAAAAAAAAAGCAGAAATAAAATTGCAAAATTTTATACAACTAGTTACAAATAATATACTTAACAATTGATTGAAATGAAACACTAATTCCATGTAATTTGAAACGAATTAATCGAAACAAGAATTCGTTTTGGGTCAAAGACAAAATAAAAATCTAGGTCTTAATTTCAACTCGGATAAAAAAAAAAAAAAAAAAATGAGATCAAATAACAAGGACTAATTAATTAATAATAACTAATTAAATAATCGCCTTAATTACAATTGGCAACGAAATAAGTGAGACGAAATTAATAGCAGACAAAGTAATTGTTGTGGTCACGGAACGAATTTCAACGTGGCTGAAACCTAGATTTGGATCGAATTTATTGGATTTTAAGACTAATTTTGAAATCGGATTTCAGCTAGGATGAAATCCAGGTTGAAATGTGTATTGAAGCTAAATTTAGCTATGATGAAATCGGATTTCAGCTAGGATGAAATCTAGGTTGAAATGTGTATTGAAGCCAAATTTAGCTATGATGAAATGGGATTTCAGCTAGGATGAAATCTAGGTTGAAATATGTATTGAAGCCAAATTTAGCTATGATGAAATGGGATTTCAGCTAGGATGAAATCTAGGTTGAAATGTGTATTGAAGCCAAATTTAGCTATGATGAAATGGGATTTCAGCTAGGATGAAATCCAGAGTGAAATGTAGTTTAAGTCGAACTGAATTATATTATCATCTAAGACGAAACAGAATTTCAGCTAGGCTAAAAACAGGGTTGAAATGTGGTTTAAGCCTTGCTGAATTGTATTATCATCTAAGACGAAATCGGATTTCAGCTAGGTTGAAATGGGTTTATAGCAACATATGAGCAGATTTCAGCTAAGTTAAAATCTACAATTCGGATTTCAGCAAGGTTAAAAACTAGGTTTTAAGACGAAATCGGATTTCAGCTAGGATTAATATCGTGACCACTGCACATAATGTAGATTTGAGGCGCTGAAATCCGGAAATATCCGGCTGAAATAAAAACAGTTGCTTAGCTGAAATAGAGAATGTGTTCTAAATATTAAGACGAAAAGTTGAATTAATTCAGGCTCAGCTAAAAGGAATCAGCTAGATCTGTATTTTGGCCAAGGTCAAAAAGGTCAAAAAGGTCAAAAAGGTGAAAATGGAAGCGATTAAAAATTCAACCGCCGTTTTTTTTTTCTTATCTAAATTTCGTCTTTGACGAATAAATTGGTTTAATTTTTAATTTGCCCGCCTTTCTTATACATATACAAATTAACTGTTGGCAGCGCCGCCCTGGCGGTGAAAAAAAATAACTGCAGGTATAGGCCTACATGTACATGTACATGTGCGTATGACCTCATGAAGGTCAACAAAGGGTTAAATGAACCTTCTAATGACCTTCAAGACAGTTTAGGGATTATTGAAGACATTCTTATTGATAAGTGTCTTAAGTCTAAGACACTTTTTCAATAAGACAGTTTCGAGATTATTAAGACAGTTTTAATAATCTCGAGATTATTAAGACAGTCTAATAATTCTTAAGACAGTTTTAATAATCTCGAAACTGTCTTATTGAAAAATATATGTCTTATTCTTAAGACACTCATTAAAAAGAATGTCTTCAATAGTCTTCAAATTAACTGTCTTATAAGAAAAGTTTCTTGTAATTCTTAAGACAGTTTTGGGACTATTGAAGGTGTATACATGTCGTTAAGTGTCTTAAGTCTAAGACACTTTTTCAATAAGACAGTTTAGGGACTATTGAAGACATTCTTATTGATAAATGTCTTAAGAATAAAACAAATTTTTTAATAAGACAGTTTTGAGATTGTTAAAGACATTTTCAATAAGACAGTTTTGGGACTATGGAGAATGTGTATACATGTCATTAAGTGTCTTAAGTCTAAGACACTTTTTCAATAAGACAATTTTTGTCTTCTTATAACTGTCTTAAGAATTTTAAGACAGTTTTGGAACAATTCAAGGTATGCATGTGTATGTCGTTATAATTAAGTGTATTAAGAATAAGACAGTTTTAAGACTCTTAAAAGCGTATTGTTAAAAAGTGTCTTAAGAATGAAACACGTTTTCAACAAGTTTTAAAACTATTGAAAAGATTTTCATGTTGTTATAAGTGTCTTAAGAATAAGACAATTTAAGATCTTGTAAAGATATTTTTTTAAAAGTCTTATTCTTAAGAAACTTATTTTTCAAAAAGACACTTATTAAATAAGATAGTTTTGAGACTATTAAAAACATATATATTGTTAAATGTCTAAAGACTAAGACCCTTTTTCAATAAGACAGTTAAATTTAAGGATTATTAAAGACATTCATATTGTTAAGTGTCTTAAGATTAAGAAACTTAGAGACATATATTGTCAAAAAGTTTCTTTAGAATAAGACAGTTTTGGGACTACTAAAAACATCCATATTGCTAAATGTCTTAAGACTTAGACACTTTTTCAATAAGACAGTTTAGGGACTATTAAAGACAAATTGTCAAAAGTGTCTTAAGTCTAAGACACGCTTATTGTAAGGACCATTAAAGACATTCATATTACTAAATGTCTTAAGACTAAGACACATTTTCAATAAGACAGTTTAAGGACCATTAAAGACATTCATATCACTAACTGTCTTAAGACTAAGACACTTTTTCAATAAGACAGTTTAGGGACTATTAAAGACATATTGTCAAAAGTGTCTTAAGTCTAAGACACTTTTATTGTAAGGACCATTAAAGACATTCATATTACCAAATGTCTTAAGACTAAGACACTTTTTTAATAAGACAGTTTATAGGGACTATTAAAGACATATTGTAAAAAGTGTCTTAAGTCTAAGACACTTTTATTGTAAGGACCTTTAAAGACATTCATATTACTAAATGTCTAAAGTCTAAGACACTTTTTCAATAAGACAGTTTAGGGACTATTAAAGACATATTGTCAAAAGTGTCTTAAGAATAAGACACTTTTAATGTCAAGGAAATTGTCTTAAAATCTTGAAAAGTCAGGGAACTTATTTCCAGGGTTCTCATACTGATTATGGGAAGTGTAATATAGATATAATATATAATGGCATTCATGGGATTCAATAGGATTCAAAGAGATTCACAAAGATTCCCAAAGATTCTTAGGGATTCCTATAGAAAAATAACCAGCAAACCAGCTGCTTGGATAAAATAATGCTTATAAGTAATGGCACAACAAAGATTCCGTCGAGATTTTCAAGAGATTCCTTTGAGATTCCTGTGAGATTCCAACGGGATTCTGCGAGATTCTGTTCAAAATACGACAGAGGAGTCCAGCTCCAGCAAAATCTCTGTTCAAGATTCCGGCGACGAATAATGACCGCGGAAGTTCCGTCAAGAAGTTTGAGACTTCCGGGACTTTTGTACTTCAGGGATTCCGGGATTCTGGGATTCCGGAAGTTAAATGGTCGAGTGATTGGTGTTGGTACAAATGGAGTTTGTTGAAATCTCCCTGTTGACAATACAAACAGCAGTTAAACTGCCGTTAAGCAATCGTAGCATTTAGCAAGCTTCTAGTTAAGTAGCAGTTAAACTACCGTTAATTAATAAACTGCAGTTAAATATTAAAAACTTCAGTGAAAATCTTACTAAACTGTTGTTAAATCTTATAAAAACATCAGTTAAAACTTACTGAACTGCAGTTAAACTTACTAAACTGCAGTTAAAACTTACTAAACATCAGTTAAAACTTACTAAACTGCAGTTAAAGATTAATAAACTACAGTTAAACATGAAAAGCTTTAGTTAAATCTTCTAAAAAACTTGAGTTAAATCTTATAAACTGCAGTTAAAACTTACTAAAATGCAGTTAAAGCTTAATAAACTACAGTTAAACATGTAAAGCTTTAGTTAAATCTTCTAAAAAACTTGAGTGAAATTTTATAAAAACTTCAGTTAAACTTACTAACACTTCAGTTAAATTTGATAAAATTCTAGTTAAATTTGATAAAATCCATAGTTAAATTTAATAAAAACTTCAGTCACATTTTATGAAAAAATCCAGTTAAATTTTATGAAAAACTACAGTTAAACTTATGAAAAACTTAGTTAAATCTTATAAAAAACATCAGTTAAAACTTACTAAACTACTGTTTAACATGTACAATTTTAGTTAAATCTTATAACTTCAGTTAAATCTTTTAAACTTTTTTCAGTTAAATCTTACTAAACTGCTGTTGAACATATAAAACTTTAGTTAAATTTTATAACTTATGAAAAATCTTTTAAAAACTTTAGTTAAATCTTACTAAACTGCTGTTAAATCTTATAAAAACTTCAGTTAATTTGTATAAAAAACTAAAGATAAAACTAAAATTAAACTTAAAATTGCACTAAATTGTAAACTTCCAAAAACTTCAGGAAAACCACAGTTTAAGATTAGTTAGACCGTCGTTAAACTTCTTAAAGCCTCAGTTTAACTTCTTAAAACTTTAGTTAAATTTGCTAAAACATTGGTTAAACTTATAAAAAACTAAAGTTAAGCTGGCTAAAAACTAATTAAACATACCAGTTAAGCTTTCATTAAAACGCAATTAAAACTTCAGTAAAAGCAGTTTAAGCGTAATCAACCCGCAGTTAAACCTTTGAAAAGCCCAGTTAAAGTCACATAAACAAGCAGTTAACTACAATCCTACCTTTGCGGTGACTGCGAACCGACATCCGGCCGTTCCTGCTTCTCGTCGTTGATGTAAAAAACAGGATTAATATATTGCGGATAATCCGCTCTCAGGGAACTAGCCCTAAGATTCTGGCTCCTGAAGGTGGCGCTGATGTCGCTCAAATTGTTGTTGTTGTTGTTGTTGTTGTTGTTATTGTTCTGGACATGGAACGTGTTCCTCCTGACCGGAAGAAGTAGAGTTGGAACTGCCAAACTTCCGCTGTTGTTGTTGTTGTTATTGGCACCGGGAAGTTTATCCGAAGTCTTCACGATTGTGGTGCAAAAAGATGGCGACTTGCGTTCCTCCGCCCGTAAGTTAGCGGAAGGCCCCTGGTGCATTTGGTCCTGCGAGAACTTCCAGGACCCTTCGTTGAGCATGGCCAAGGACCTGGAGCACAACAGGAAGTCAGGTCTGCCAACCATTCTGGGCATCTTGGCCTCTCCTTTAGTCTTCCTACAACATCCGGATAAAACCGAAGTCCACGGCTTCCGAGATTCTCTGAGAATGCGACAAAATGACGTTAACCGACGGTAAACTGCTGTCTTAAGGGGGAAACTGAACTGCATGTTTTGCTATGAGGAAAATTTTGATACATACTTTTAAAAAAACTACTTGTTATAATACAAAAATAA
>JAQGCC010003992.1:0-14017 GCA_034698905.1 Xestoiulus laeticollis
AAAAAACATTTGACCCTACCTAGCATTGTAAACTACTTTGTGTAAAAGTTTCGGTTTATTTGGAGTTACACAGACTATGTGAATGCCGACGTAAAAAAATTAAGGATTCTCCATTGGAAATGGTATGGTTGAAAGTCCCCTTAATGTGGAACACGTTTGAATAAACTATGTAGTATATTTACAGTCTCGCGTCAAAGGGTTTTATTAAAATTTTATTTTTTCAATCCCATTACTTTGAAAATATTTTTTCAAAGGCGATTATTCCAGATAATTATTCAGTTTATAGCATTTAGATTCTTATTTACACATTTTTTTCATTATCATTTTGCTTTACCTTTACCTATATGTAAATAATTAAAGGAATGCAACAGCTGCGTTAGAATAAAATAATACTCTGGACAACAGAAGTGAATGGAAAGTTCAAGTTTCCCACATCATGTTGATATACTTGTTTGTATTAATCACCTGATGTAACACCCAATTTGCTTCGCAAACTGCTCTCCAATCATTAGTTCACCTCTTTAGTAAAAAACCAGTTAATAATACTGTCCTTAAAAAGTCACGGCTGCTGTGCTGGCACGTGATTTTTTGTTCGATTGCAATTTGTTTTTGTGGCATACTCATAGTAGAGTATCTCAAAAGTGCTAAAATAGAGACATCTCCAAATAAAATTCATTTTAGCTGCGCCGAGGAGTATTAATTTAGCCTATGCCTCATGCGTCTTGCACGGCGTGCAGAAATCAATGAAATAAGAATGTGCAGGGCTACTGGCCAGGCTATGAAGAAGGCAACTGTTTTGAAGGACATGTTTCTGAAAGGCCACCATTTAAATCCACCAGGTTGATCCGATTCCTAAAATAAAGCAAACGACAAAACAATGAAATCTCCATAAGTTTCAGAATGGTAACAATATTTGTTGAGATGAGACACATACCGCAGACACGGATCCATTACGGTGAACAACCAGACGCCCTTGGGCCATATTGTGATGGGCAACAGTTAAGGCCTCTAGTGTGTTTAACCGTGTCAGCACGCTTTCCATATCATGTTGCAGCTGCACCAGAGCTAGGGCTATTTGTTCATTAACATCCACAGTCTTATCGCCACTACCAGGGCCTCGCCCTTGGCCTCCTCCTGCTCCCATTGCACCAAGACGCCCCCCAGCGGAGTACGAGCCTCCCGGAACATTGGTATTACCTAAAAACGTATTCATGAAGATATTTTAGAACTGCAGGCGAAGCCTTGTGAATTTCACTTTTTATAGAGTCAAAGGGTTTCCCACCTTTTCGTGCGTGAAATTCTTGCTGATGACCCATGCTGCCATACATCTTCGAAGTGGATCGGGATGCCATTGGATCCCCACCGCCCCTCATAACTGCACCATCAAGTGGACCATTCTTGATTCCATTTTGCATGGTTGATTCGACTAAATCATCTGAACTATCAGAATGATCTGCAATGTAGAATATTGCATTAATTAGGCAACTCCAAATTGGCAGTTAATTATTGAATTTTTGGACAATGGTCTGGCTAAGCGCGACTTGCCTTTCTTTTGCACAAATACGATGTCGTCGTTGTCGCTGCTTGCTTTTTCGTTATAACCGCTATCTTCAGTACCGCTATACAATTCCGATGGCAGCGGATCTAAACGTTTGTCCTAAAAAATGAAAATCGAGAATCACATTAGTATGAAATCTGGTATTCATAAGCTAATCATTTCACAGTCGAATACTTACCTCTAGAAACTCGTCGTTATCTACCGGGTCAGAAAATTCATCTTCGTCACTGTCGGATCCGCTGTAGAAGTTTTCAGACTGAGTTTCTCGTCGGTTAGGTATGGTTCCATTAGCTTTGATTGTGGATTCAACTGAATCCCATTCTGGTTTCTCGTCCGTATCGCCATTGGTTAAACCATTCGCTAATGAATAATAAAGATAGGGAAATTCTTAAGTTTTTGGAAATAGTCTTATAGCACTGCAATTAGATTCAGGTCCTGAAATTATAACAGAATATATCACCTGGAAAAAAATTGATAAGTCTGATAATACTTACAGTAATAATGTTCCAGAGATTTTAGTTTATAATAATCAAACAAATGAATTGATTATAATATTCTCAAAAATCGGAACTTTTCCCCAATTTCATTTTGAAAAGTAATATAAAAATTTCTATAATTATAGATTCCTTTTAGTTTTCAACACTTATCCTCATATAGCTTGCAAGTTGTAAACTAGTGCAGTGGATGCACAACCTTAACAATAATTCATTTTTTTTGTCAGAATCAATTGTATTGAATATGATTCTATCAGTTTAATTAAAATTTAATCAATGTTTGCTTTAATAACTGAAATCAGGGTTCTTATAATTTAAATCAGAGCCCAATTTTTTTTTCTTCAATATTGAAAATTTTCTAGTGTTGTGCCCTCTACATGCAGTCTTTCGACGTGTGTTATCAGTTATGTATCATTAACCAATACTTGAGTAGAGCCACTATCTTACCAATGGTTGAATGGTTCCGGTCATTCTGTTGGTGTGCTCCATACCTCATTGTACAACCAAGATATTTGTAATTGTCCACAGCTTTTGATGTGATGAAAATTGCTGCCAGGTAAACCGTGAGTCAGTGGGTGAAAAATGCAAATGACTTATGCTAAAGGATATCTTAGTTCCCCCAAAAATATTATTTATCTTCTAAAAAATTTTCCTCAAAAATTGAAGCATCCAAGATTCAACAGAAAACAAACATAAAACAACAAAAAATAAATTAAGGTAAACAATGTGATTACTGTTTTTTAATGCAATTTTTCAAAAGCAAAGCAGTGTAATACCCCGAAGGTGTAGCAATCTTCAGTTATTAAATTTGTTTTCATTGCCATGTATGTTCATGCTACCGAAAACCACTCCAGAAAAATGTAGTGTAATATGTGTGATATGCCACGAACCACTGACAAGGTTGTTTATCCACTGTTAGTTTACATCTTACATGCCATTATAGTTCTACATCAGCAATACAAACAATGTAGAACTTTCTAAAGGAAGACACCTGTCAAAAAAGGTATTCATAGTGTGAGGATTAAATTGTCTGTAATTCTTTAACTCATTGCAGAAATTCTTATTTCTTTTTAAAGAAAACAAGACTCAAACATTAGTATCACTGTTGAGAGCAGAGGATTTTGAACCAGCAAAGGGAATAATTCATGTGCACATTCAAAAAGAATTAAGCATTAACAATAGCAAATATAGAATATCCATGTAAACCTAAAGAATGTCAATTTCATTAGGTGAAAAATAATCATGTAGGCTACGTTTGGTGAATTAATTATTATGAACATGTGTGGGAAATACTTAAGGAGTTCTATTATGTTATGTACTAAATTTTCTTCCAGATGATACTAGTTTGATAAGCAAGTCTTTTAAATTTCAATGGTGACTCTGCTAATTATACATGAACACCATAGTACAATTTATATTATTTTTTGGATTTATGGAATCAATCCTCATTTTTCATACTCGCCGTAGGCATATTCTTGAACACCCATTACAAGAAATATAAGCATGAAAACTCGGTCTGGAAATGTGTATTTTCTGTGTTTTATACATGTACATGTGTGTTTAGCTTAAAATTATGTTTAGTTCAAGATAAAAGTGCATGTAAAATCGCGCAATTTATATTTGTACTCGCAAGGCACAGTGATAAACAAAACACCATTAGCATACGAGGATTAGCTATAGGAAGACATGTTAGCAGTCTAGTTCTTACACTTTTATACCAACACCATATTTTATTTAATTTCAGGTTGAAAACATCAAAAACGTATCCACACAGCTTTCCTGAAAGGTAATGATACTGTTTTACACTTACTTAGTTTTTCTTCGGCATCCCCATTCATATCAATCCCATTCTCCTTAGACCCAGAATCTGGTTTTCCTTTTTTATTTGGCAATGGCAAATCCACCATTTCATAAAATGGACCAACATTATCCATGAATTCGGCAACTTTGTCGGTAAAGGCCATAGTCTCCACAATCTGCAAAGTAATCTTCACCAATTTTTTTTGGCAAAACAGCAATTTAACAGAAAAACCAAAAAAAAAGGTCATGCAACTTAAAAAAAAATCTACAGAAATAAAAAACTAGCCTATTTAAAGCAACATTAATACTATCACAACCGAATACACCAAAATAAAACACAATTCACAAGCAGAATGTTGAAATGTAAACGTATAAACACCTTCTTTAATTCATCGATGTAACTGTTCATGGCCTCTTCTTTTGTCATTGTGCCGAGCTTCTTCCAAGCATCCCTAAAGACCACAAAATGTAACATTTTCTTCAAATGCTCCGCTTCATTTTTTTCGCAGTAGCAAAGTAAAACTGAGTAATATGCTACTCAGAGCTTACCATTTTGCCTTTTTGATAACTTCCCAAAAAGCAGGTTTTGGAAATTCGCATGGTCCTTCAGTGGCTTGTTTATAATATGAATAAAACTTTAAGAGCATGTCATTAGATGGTTGATATGGTCCTGAAAATTGAAAATTAAAAATTAATTATATGCAAATGACTTTAATTGCACCTCCAATGCTGGAAATACTGTGTAAATATTTGTTTTCCAGCTAACCTAACATACAATAAGGGTCTGTCCATTATTTTAACTATTGTGCGAAATGAAAATAAGCCTAATTTATGAATGTATAAGGTGATAGCAATTAAGCTTTTTCATAAAAGACTAATTTGAAAGCTTCTATTAATTATGTATTATCCAGAAGATAAAGAACAAATGTTGTCAACTTCTTTCCAATAGCAGAGTAGGGCCTATTCTTCTTCACAAGAGCACAAAAATATACTTTGCATTTACCAATAGCAATAAAAGGTTAAAGAAATTATTTTTTTAATATGCTTAATGACAAGCTATTTTGATGGTTTTTTAGTAGGCTATTGATTATTGGAAAACTTCAATAAACAAAGTCTTCATCACCATATTTTTCAGAGTGCACATTGTTATGCCTACTTAATATCACTTTGAATTAACCAGAAGATATTGAGGGAAACCTTCATGGTTACTCGAACATTATACTATAAAAACCAATAAAATTTTTATTAAGGCTGAAAAAACTTGCAATTCCTAATATCCGCTCAAAATTGACAATTTTCTATCAAATAACGGTGAATTCATGTACATTGTATATAACGCTATTTCACAAATGAAATTTCTGATCCAGTAACATGATAACTAAACTTATACATGTACATTCTCAATAAATATAGGCATATCATTTTTTTTAAACTATCGACGGCGGAGCTGTAGTTGCTGCTGCATAAAATGTCAGAAATACAATTTTTCTAAATTTCTCATTTTTAAATAATAAAACTAATGAGGCATGCAGCAAAAAAAAAAAAAAAAAAACTTTATGAAACTTAACTAAAAACTATAGTAGCTAAAATATTATAACTTTTGAGTTTAATTAAATATATTGCATTGGCTTGTAAATTGCAAGTTTGTCAGCTAATACAGCTGGGCTTCATGTGTGGTCCATATGAAATGCACAATATTGTTCTATATGCCCATGTACAAATGAATCAGACTGAAAGTCACTTGCATATATCAACTACGGAATAACATATGGTTTAGCAATAATTAAACACATAGACCTTCATTATAATTTACTTTGTGACTATTAACCTAGTCAATATCTTGCACAAGACCAGAATAAAAATAGGTTTTAAACAATAAAATGCCATTAGCCACAAATTCTCTGGTGTCATGACCAAATTTGAATATAGACAATATTTTTCGTATGACAACTAATTATATTTGTTCCATGATGCAGCAGGCAGGTATGGAAAAAAAGTTAATGGAACCACACCACTGCTGCATTTTGCAATCATGCTTGGCCTAAAGGTGTATTTATCAAGATTAGCCTATATATTGCACACTTAGTTACATGTAATTATATTATAATGTATTTATTGAAAATTACACACAAAATAACATTTTTTCTCAGGTTTCGTAATGTCCCGACGCGAACGAGAAATTCCATAAATTCTAAAGAAAACCATAATTTCTAGCTTTTTCCAAGATGAAAAATCCAAGTACATTTCCCAATCCAATTGGACACCCTGTTCAATTAAGATGCCATGTCATGCCCAAATTTAAAGATTTATGACGGCGTTATATTGATACCTGCAGCAATCACATTCAAATTCAGTGCAAAACAAGGTCATAAGGCCTTTAATTTAAACACGCAAGTTTTTAACTTAATTACTCTGTGTGAAAAAAACGTATAGGTTCTATTCAATAATAAAGAATTAAGACCAGCAAATTATTATTGCAAAAAAGGTTAATAAAGAAAGCATGCGCATGTAACGAAAGAAAATATTGAAAGAATGAAATTAGAAACGAAAGCTAAATAAAAAAATAAAAAAAACACCGGAAACTACCATGATTTAAGCCATAATTTTTATAATTTTTTGCATTCCTATATGCGTGCCCTCTGACTATTGTTTCACATGGTTAGATTTTGCTAACAGTTTTGCACCCGCTTTTTAATTAGTGCATTTTAGTGTATCAAATGTAACTTTAAAAAAAAATAACTAAAGGAAATCGAAGATTTCTTTTTTATTCCCTAAATATAAATATAGGTCTACAAGAGGTTTATTTTTCAAGGTTTGGTAGTGCTGAAGTAAAGCATAAATTATCTTAAATTGATTTAAATGCACTGCATAGTGCAGCCCTGCAATACGTAAGTGAGGCACATAATCATCAGACGAAATAAATGCGTCACTACGACATAAAAACACAATGTCAAAGACTTATATAAAATGTCGTACACGTAATGGAAGAAAGAACATTTCTGACATAAAAAAAAACTAATATAAGACGTGTCCAAAATGATAATTTCAAATATAAGATTTTGGAAAACAAAAAAGTATCATATGTGAATATTATAATTGGCATATATTAGGCAGCCTACGTTCTCGGTGTCTGCATTAGGACAAATTCATGGTTACTGTTAGACACAGCAGACAGCTTGTTGTGGCCAACATGACACAACATGTTCGTTCTAATTTTTTTAATATAAATATCATGAAAAGCTTTAATACGAGTCGTCCGCAGGATTTCACTTAGTCACACTGCTATTGGATTAATTATTTCTCTGAAAAAGTGATCAAGTGAAAATTTTAGCTTCTCAAACAGATATGCATTTGCAAATATGAGAAATTCCAAAAAAATATAAAATAACCAGAGCATTTGATTGAACTTGAATGGCAGGTTTATGTCCACGCTGTTTAATAGTTGCTTTTACAGCTACGAACTTAATTATTAAAACTATTGCTTATCTACTATCCTCAAACAAGGTATCGAGATGGCCTATAAATCTGGAAAGGATAACCATATAGTAGTATACATGTAGCTAAAGGACATCTAGACTGAAAATTAGTTCATTAGAGATAAAAAAAATTAATTTTATTGCAATATACTACAGCATGTACATGTATGCAAACTCTTATTTTGCCTGACTTTCTTCAGGTTCAATTACTACGTTGCAACGTTGCATACATGTACTGTATGTCCAAAAACAACGCATACATCTGTACTGACATTAAGTACAGACCGTGTTTTTTTGGATTTCCTCCTATCAGATAATGCTCAATAGCATTAAGTTATCGCCAAATAAAATATATATAGCGCATAGACATACTTTCAGTAGAACCTGATATCAGGGTCATTTCTTGTGAACTGAATGGCACTTTAGTCACAGTGCTTTAGTATACAAAAACGATTCTGATGATGCAGCAGTCTAATGCAATGACAATGCTAAACATTCATTTCAACTGTGCAGTTCATAGCAAACTAATATAGCTAAACATGATAATTTAGTCTTAGAAATTAATCTGCAGTAATAAACATTTATTGCGCTTTCCCCTTATTCCAGAGCAAACTCATCCTCAATAAGTGAAATACGTATTTACCATCTTTAGGCAAGTTCTTGATAACGTTGACCGCAGCAAGGAATTTTTCTTCAGTTGTCATGATAATAAGGCTGTACAACACGTAGCATAAATGCAGATAAAATGAATTAATTTACTGGACTAACAGAAATAACGTAGACAAGAAAACGCTGAAAAACTACAACCAAAACTGTTACGAGCTGGCCAAAAAATATCTTCCCGATAGAGGGCAGGGCAGGTCAGTTAAAAACAGGTGATCATGGCAACGTCATTAGATGACGAGGGATCGATTTATCAGTTTCATCTTTTCAAGTACAAACAGTTAAATATTTTACTTGTATTTCTAGGCGGCGCTATTTGGGATTTTAATCTGATGTTATGCTGGGAACAAATATTTAAGATCAATTTGGATCATCCTTTTCAAGTTTTCAATAATTCAGCGACGTGATTTGCGGACGACCCTCACTAGCATATCACAGGTATGTAGCGCCCCCTACAAAATACTCTCATATCGATATATCGATATGTATATCCACTGGTATATCGAATCGATTCATTCTTCCTTTGATGTCGGCCATCTTGTGGGTTAAGCTCGTGGCATTTAACCACGTGCTGGATTTATAGTTTTATTTTTAAAGTTGTAGACCATATATAAAGAAAAAAAAATGTCTCAATATAACTTTAAGAAAATCACCGTCGTCCCGACCTCCAAGGTAAGTGTGATTTTAATGCGTTTGGCTTTAAATGCGATTTAGAAGTGGAAAGGCCAGTTTCCGTTATGGGATGCCATGAATTTGAAAGGTTTCGTTCCATGCTTGGATAGTCGGTTTTTCCTTCGTTTTATGAAATATTTGTAAATATGTTTTTGATTTTTCTCTCCCTAGGACTTCACGGATATAGTTCTGTCAAAGACACAGCGTAAAACCCCGACTGTTATACACAAGCATTATAAAATCTCACGTATAAGGCAGTTCTATACGAGAAAAGTAAAATTCACTCAACAGAATTTCCATGATAAACTATCACAAATCATCAATGATTTCCCAAAACTTGATGTGAGTATGACACTGGCATACTTATAAAATGGATAGGCTTAAATTTAGATGGTGTTTTAACCTTGTTTATCTTTTGAAATAGGATGTTCATCCATTTTATGCCGACTTGATGAACGTACTGTATGACAAGGACCATTACAAGTTGGCTCTTGGACAAATCAACACTGCTCGGCATTTAATCGACAAGTATGTATGATATTGTTGAGAATAGGATCATAGAAGTTTTCTATTAGTTTGAACTGTTTTAATTTATTGTCAAATTATCCAGCCCATATAAATCAATAAAATGTCGATTAAATGATAGCTAGAAAGCAATAAGACTAATGGAATTTCTCTATTTTCTATTGAATTTTTGACCAACTTCAATCGTATACTAACAATTTTCAGAAATGGTAGAAATATCAAACAAATAATTTCCAAATTCTAATTTATTTCAGTGTCGCTAAAGATTACGTGCGCTTGTTGAAATATGGAGATTCTCTATATCGCTGCAAATGCCTAAAGAAAGCAGCACTTGGAAGGTTGGTGTTACATATTTGAGCTTATTTTCTATCGAATTGCGCTTGATACTAATTGAAAATTTTGTTTAGGATGATAACCATTATGAAAAGGCAAAATCAGTCCTTGCAATATTTAGAGCAAGTTCGACAGCATTTGTCACGTCTCCCTTCCATTGACCCTAACACCAGAACGCTGCTGATTTGCGGATTCCCTAATGTCGGAAAATCGAGCTTCATCAACAAGGTAACGTCAAACTGGTCTGTTTTAACTAACGTCACACCTTCAACATATTATTACCTCTTTGAAACACTTCACATTTGATTTTTATAGATCACCAGAGCCGATGTCGAAGTCCAACCCTATGCTTTTACGACAAAGTCGTTGTTTGTGGGTCATACTGACTACAAATATCTCAGATGGCAAGTGATCGACACGCCCGGTATTTTGGATCATTCTCTAGAAGATCGGAATACAATTGAAATGCAGGCCATCACTGCACTGGCTCATCTAAGAGCAGCCATTCTGTATATCTTGGATATATCAGAACAGTGCGGGCATAGTTTGGAAGAGCAAGTTAAATTGTTTCACAACATTCAACCGCTTTTTGCAAACAAGGTAAGGAGAGATCAGCATTAAACAGCAAGTTGTAACGTTATTGTTTAACGGTCATTATGCTTTTGCGATCATTCCTTCAACCATTTCATAAAATGCAATAAATATACAACACATGCGCTAATTTGCATTTCTAGCCTCTCATTCTTGCCGTCAACAAAGTAGACGTTGTGAGACGTGAAGAACTTATTCCAGAGAAACGAGCCATTTTTGAGGAGTTGGAAAAGGAAAACTATCCAGTCATTTGTATGAGCACTGTGACTGAAGAAGGAGTCATGGACGTTAAAGAAGGGGTATAATGTGCTTTCACTTACTAAATGCATACCGAATAACCTTGCATTTAGAGGGTTGCATACCAGAATAATTGTTTTAATTTAATTTTGGAAACTGATAGGAAGAAATGGAATGTACGAAGACCTAGCATAAATATTCTATTATTTGTTTAATTTTTTTTGTTTATGTATATGTATATTCCAATTCATGGAAATATGTCCGTAAAGTTTACCAGACCCTCTACAATTATAAACTTTATAGAGCTATTTCTGTGAAATGGAATATACATATGCATAAGCAAAAAAAAAAAAATAAATACATTGTAATAGAATATTTATGCTAAGTCCTTTTACATTCAATTTGTTAATATCAGTTTCAAAATTAAAAATTGCTTATTCTGGTAAGCAATCCTCTTAAGCATATTCTTAATTTTTGCAGGCTTGCGAACGCCTTCTAGCACATCGCGTCGAAGTGAAAATGAAGTCCAAAAAAGTGAATGACATTCTTAATCGTATCCATGTGGCCATGCCTGCGCCTAGAGACACTAAGGTATAAATAAACATTGTTGTGCTTTGCTGAACACTTATGTAACATCGTACACATCATCTCACAATTTATTTTTTTTTCTTAAGGATCGACCGCCTTTTATACCCGCAAAAGTCAATCAGAAAAGTATGGTAACTGATGAGGCAAAATCAAGGAAGTTGGAACGGGATATCGAAATGGAAATGGGCGACGACTACATCTTAGATTTGAACAAAAATTACGACCTGCCAAAAGAACAGAAATACGACGTCATCCCAGAAATCTGGGAGGGACACAATGTTGCCGACTATGTCGATCCTGATATTTTAAAGGTAATGTGTTTTTAACATTGTGACAATAACACTGTAAGATTTGAAGGTTCTTACATTTTACAATATCGTTTTATCGGTTTGCAGAAATTGGAACAGCTTGAGAGAGAGGAAGGGTTGCGGGAAGAAGCTGGATTATATGATCTTGACAGTGGCGAGGAGGATGAAGCAATGAAGGAAATCAGAGAATTAGCTGCTCAGTACGTTTTTCTTGTTGATTTCTGCATGATCAAACATAAATTAATTCATTCTGGGATGAAATTTAATACTGCTTTTTTTGTTGTGGATATTGTTTAGAATTCGTAAGAAAAAGAAAATTATGCTGATTGAATCCAACCTGAAGAGGAGGAGCACCAAATCCAAGATGCCTCGCACTGGACGAAAAAGAGAGCGCAGTGTCAGTAGACTGCGTGGCGAGATGGAAAACCTTGGTGTGGACATGTCTAACACCGATGACGTAAGATTATTTTTTGATAGTTTTTTTGGGAGGCGTTTAATTCTAACACTGTACGTGATGACATTTATCCAACTCATAATATTTTTTGATGAAGTTGGTAACGAGCTTTTTTCAAATTATCTGAACATGGTGTTTCTGTTTGTTAATATTATTTAATTATTATTAGAAAGATTTCTAAATGGTAGCTTCTTCTACTTTATAGGCACATTTCGCTGAAAATAGATCAAGGAGTCGTTCTGCACGGCCACTGAAGCGCAAGAGGGAGGATTCTGCTGGAGTTGTTCGCAGCAGTTCTAAAGTACCGCGAGATGTTTCTGGACTTCGTGACGCTAAGGTAAAGAGTTGTCTTAAAATTGTACCAGAAAACAAACTGAGATACTAATAGTTTGACAGAATTTAGTAGATTTTAAGATCTGTGGCAATTCTGATAGCTTAAAAAATTGTTTATTTGCTAATTATATCGAGAGTATTTTATTGTTATACCCTTAATAATTCACTATTTAATTTCTTTAATCGTTTTAGATGAGAGTTAAAGTAAAAACAATCGCCAAGAAAGCTCAAATGAAGTCGAACCGCAATGCTCGAAAGGGAGAAGGAGATCGCGTCATCTTGGACATGAAACCCAAACATTTGTTTGCTGGAAAACGAAAGATGGGCAAGACTGATAGGCGTTAATGTAGTGCGCCTTAAACAAATGCGAGTTGAATGGATTTGAAGAAATAAATTCCTGTGAGTGAAACAATAGGATTCATATTTATTTTTTGATGGAAAAAGCTCTTTTCTTCATTATATGATTTTTATAAACTTTCCTGGAAAAGCAAATTATGCATTATGCATACATTTTCTCATTGAATAATAAAAATTAATAGTTCTGATGATCATTTCAATTTTCTTATTGGCTATTTTATGAATGAAAATTCAACTCGAAATGCCGTTCAGTAATTGCAATACACAAGCGTTATTGATAAATTTTTTGTTATGCCAATGTGGGAAATGCAGGTAGCCCTTGATGGGTGTCTGGACCTTGCTTAGTCATGGCGGTTCATCAACCTCTTTGTTCTCTTGATTTATCACTTTGATATTAGACTAATATGATTATCACACGAGCAATATTTGGTTGAGACAACATACCTCGAACAGGGTTTTTTTTTTATTATGAATTTTCTCACGAGATTAATAAAACCGATAATTTGTACGAAAATTCTCTTGAAAAAGGAACTCTGTTTGAGGCCTGTTGCCATTTGCAAATATCGCACGTGTGAAAGAGCTCTAAAGGTACGTTTGTGTGGTGCGGCTGAAGCAGACTGCTACCAACGCCATCCTATGGAGGCGTTCTCAGTGGCACGGCTAACACCTTTGTTGTGTAAATGGTGATATATTTATTCTAAATCTGGAATTTTAAAAGGTTTAAAGCGAAATAAACAAGGTTTAGACCATTTTATTAATGCTGCAAGAAATCGGGAAAAAATCGTCTGCTACGCATGGATTTGCTTCACAATGGGAAAACGTCACAATCGGCAGCTCTTAGCCGCATGAAAAAAAAACACTTGCGGCCGACCTGCAACTGCCTTTGGCCGCAGTCGAAACTAGCCAAAATCGCAAGCCGCACCACACAAACCGTCCCTTAAGGAATAGGAACGGTCAAATAGCAATAAGCACATTCAGGTATTATTACATTTTTTTGGACGTGGTCTTATTGGATACACTTTCATTATCATTTCTGAATCATTACATGTTTTTTAAATGCAATTAGTTCTTTCCAAATGGGTTTAAACTGATTATGACAACATTTCAAGATGTATTGTCGAGGTATAAATATAAATAAATGAGGTGCATTTAATGGAAATATTTGAGCTGGTGTGCTGGCCAGTTTTTTTTCTGTTAACGCCAAGCAAACATACGTCCCCTTTGGTTTGTGTCAAAAGATTGCAACTCTGGACGAGGAATGCGAAACATTAGTGCGAAGAAGCTTGGGCAAGCAAGGTGTGCTTTTGATGTGAAAAACTACATGTGTTGAACAGAATGGAACCAATTATTAAAACTGCGTTATAAGAATGCCTACTGTCTTGAATATTCCTGTCGTGTTGGTCAAGTGAGAACCTTTAACTTCGGAAATTCTGTAACAAACAAGTTACTGAAATGCAGATAAAAAAAAAAACGCGAAGATAGCTTCAATGCTTTATTATTTTTTAATTCGGCTAAATTTTGCTTGAGTTGTGGGGTTGAATTTCCAAACACCCATATGAAAAAGTTTCTGCAGAATTCTGCACACTCTGCAGAAAATATTGTGCAGAAAATCATGTGGAATTCTGCAG